>JAECUM010019985.1:0-43207 GCA_016617855.1 Megalonaias nervosa
CACAAATACCGAAGGTGATTAGAGACAACTGCAATATTTTAGTTGTATTTAATGGAATAAATAAATTATACGTTAAAAAATATTTACTATACCTGGTGTTCAGGGGATATGGATATGATGAAGTTCAAAAACTTTTTTGCTCAAGCACAGGGTATTCCATTTGGGTATATAACAATAAATCTACATGATCCAAGATCTAGATATCGTGTAGGTCTGGATAAAATCTTTGGTTAATTACAGCAGCAAGCAGGGTGGCCGACAAAAATTAAGTGATCCGGCGAGTAAACTAAACGCATTATAACATAAAAAACAAAGATTCAAAAATAAAATAACAAAAATGAGCTAACATTATCCGTTTTGGTAATAATAAAGGTTAGGAGGTTCGGTTTAGCGTTATTGACATTATTTTTCAGCCACTGTAGGAACCTTTATTTTATGAAAAACTTGCTCGAAACCAATTTGTAGGGTTCATCCTTGCTGCTGCTCCCTGAACATTTAAACGAGCTTTTTTAGTTCATAATTTGCAACTTTTCTCTGGTTACTATACTTGATATTGAGCTATAACACATCCACCCATCCTGTTAAACATATTTGCATAAGCAATAGCCCTTATTATGTAAGGAAGCAAATTCATGTGTGGGCATGCGTGAAGTACATCATTACATTTGTAATTTAGAGGGTCTCGTGATTTTGGAGGGGGGGGAGGCGTAGAACTGTGGACTTTCGTATAACCCATATTCTGCTGTGGATGATGACTGACTCGGACTAAGGTATTTGTTTTATTGTAGTGAGGAACCAAAGCTTTGGAATCAACAGATCTGCAGGGAATATGGAGGCTCCTGAGGGACCCGTCATCAGACTGGAAGAGGCGGGCCATCTGTAATGTGTTGATATATTGTCCATTAGTAGGGGACAGTCAGTTGCTTATCAGGCAGATAAAACCAGACGTTGTTCTCAAAGCAATACAACTTTTATTAGATCATCATGTAGATGCTACATATTCCATCATAGGTTAGTAACAGACATCAGTCATGTGACTTCACTGAGAAGCTGAAAGAATCTACTATGCTCTGCTTCAAATTATGCTACATTAATTTTATTCAACATCCCCTTTTTTTTAAAGAACTAGTTATCTCTACTTTATTAAATGATTAATACAATTACTTGGGATATGCTAGACATATAGTGTATATTGAAAGCTAAACTTTAAATCTTTGCTGTCTGAATCTATTATCAGATTATCAGTTCATATTCACTAACCAAAACAATGTAAAATTAACTGACTAGGGTTTATATGTTAAGAGTTAATAATTCACTTGTAGCACACAAAGTCTTTCAGATAAGCAGGCTATCCTGACGTTTCTCTTGGATCTGACTCTTGGTGCAGTCGTTGTTATCATATCTGAATTTGGCAATACGTCATCTTTAACATTTTCTGATGGTGACATTCCGGAGCTATTTGATTCACTTGGTGTTGCAGCTGTTTGATCTTTGTGGCTATTTGTCGGTACATCAGTGTTCTCGGGTTCACGTAAAGGTGAAATCTCCCGGATGCGTACATTTATCTTTGTGGGTCGTATGTGCACACGATTCCGTCGATACGTTCCTTCATCCTGACTTTCCACTATGTACGAGCGTTCACTCAGTCTTTCCTTGATTTTACCAAGTTTCCATTTTTTCCTTCCTTGTGTTCAAAGTATACGGACTCTCCGATACTCAGTGGTGGTACGGTTCGAGGGCTCTTGTTGTACCACTTCTTTATCGAGCCTTTTCGCGCTGATCGGTAGTAATTCTTGGTTCCTTATTCAGATCTCTTGTTGATGGGATCACTGATCAAGTGTTTCTTCCGAAAAAAATTTGAGTCGGACTAAGTCTAGCATCCTGACGCAGAGTGTTTCTAAGTTCTAACAATGCTTCATATTGATCTCTACCGTCTATGAGTATCAGTAGTAAGGGAAAAGGATAATTCTGGCACAGAGACATCTTTCCACCCCTCCCCACTCACAGAACAAATATAAATTACCATCTCGGAGACCCTAAAATTTCCATCCCAAATGATTTTTCACAAAACCAAAAAGAGATTTCTGGCGCAGGGACCTCTCCCCACCCTCCAAACAAATATAAATTACCATCTCGGAGACTCTAAAATTCCCACCCCAAACGATTTTCCCAAAATCCTGGCGCAAATATAATCCGAGACTTTGACCCTGAAATTTTCAAACATTATTTATATTTCATTACCAATTATCAATGTTTCAACCGCTGATATTAGAAATATTTCATCGTCGCGATAATAGAGACTAAACTTTACTTTACATCAGCCATTTTGATAAATCTAACACGGAAGCTCCAACGTAAATTGGCTTGTTTAGTTTCAGATTTGTTTTTCTTCTTTGTATCGCGACAAGATTTTCATTAAAAATTTTCATGCTAACAAAATCATCGTCTGACACAAGTTTGTTTCTGGATTGATATCATTAACTAGCTCGATATTTACTCGTTTTCTAATATTTTCCATCCTCTTACCAAAAACGGAATTGTTCATGAGCTTAAAGAAGTTTATTTTCAAAATCAGTGTTTGCTGCAGCTCTTCTCGAAGTGTTCGAGTTAATATAACCTTTCATCTAAGGTTACTGATTAAATTTTAGTACACGATGAACTTTTCTCAAAACAAGACCAGCATCTACTGCTTGTTTTAAAACTTTGTAATGCAAAACATAATTTCGTTTATCGAGTAAATTTGGCAGTAGTGTTTTTACCAGAGAATTTTGTCTTGGTGATGCTAACGTTTGTTGTTCCTGAGATAACGTACTATAATCTATTATCATTGATTCCGCACAGAAAGGATACTCGTTGTGTAAATTGTGTAGCCAAGTTGGATAATCGAGATCAACTTCAACAAAATACGAAACATCGTCGGGTATCTTTTTTTCTGTCTCCGATAGAAATTGCTCAGCCGTGATCCAACGAAATCCCCCAAAAGGCATTGCTTCTGCCATAGAATAACCGTACAAATTATTACAATCTAGATAAATTATATACTTCGAAGGAAGCTTAGGATTATACTCTTTTAGGTATTTGCTGTTTACTTCAGCATATTTCTTTGTTATCACTCTAATACCGCCTCGGATACCTTTTTCGATAAAATTGAACATGTCAACGTCAGTCAGTAATTCTAACCTTACTTTACTAAACTTTAACAATGCGTCCCACGACAGCCCGGGAGCAGAATAATACCAACAAGGATCTAGTCCATAATTGTTATAACTCACTTCTCGAAAACTTTCAAATACGTCCGCCAGCAATAACACGTCAGTTTTTAGATACAAATCATGATAATCG
This sequence comes from Megalonaias nervosa, assembly GCA_016617855.1. Lineage (NCBI taxonomy): Eukaryota > Metazoa > Mollusca > Bivalvia > Unionida > Unionidae > Megalonaias > Megalonaias nervosa. The sequence continues at coordinate 3,343 of JAECUM010019985.1, forward strand.
CCAAACGTCTTACAATCAAATTCTTTCCAGATATCTTGTGCATATTTGTACTCATCATCGGTTATATTTTCATTTTTAAGTTGCGAATAAAATTTGTCCTTGTCAGGTAGCGAGGTTTCATTAAATTTACTCCAATCGTCGAGATACTCGTACGGAAATACTCCCTTTTTGGTCAGTAGATTAAATTTATCTCCAAAACAGTCTCTTAGGTTATCAAACTTACTACAACCTTTTACTAGCTCATCCAATGATGCTGCTATAAACTGTAGGCTGTCAATAAAACGCAACTTACCTAGCGTAACTGACATATACTTTTCAAAATTATTTGGAATGCATTTGATTACGTTATCGAGTTTTAAACGAGATTTTACGTCAGGATCACCAAAAGCTTCCACGATAATGTGGCTATCATATCCTCGAAAGTTGTGAAGAATAACTGGAATAAAATCTGGAGCATGAAATTTTAAATTGCACTGATCATGAGCCGCTCCACGATACTGTCCTGTTAGATGGCAATGGTCACGTACTTTCTTGCTATCATCAAAAGCTTTTTCACAAATATGACAAAATTCTGCTTGCTTGTGATCAGATTCTTCCTGAGATGTCAGTTTTATCATTGGAGTTACTCTTTTCAAACGATTAAATATATTATCAACTTCGCTAATTAACTGCTTGAGAAGCCAGACAGCCGGATTTCTACCACGATATAATTTGATTGGTTTAGATAATCTCGAATCAACACAACAAACTATCTTATAAGCTACTCCGCAAGAAACATGATTTTGAGTTTTCCTTGTGCTCGATTGGTTAGGATTATTTTCTACGCCAAGCACAGGCTGAAGTAAGCATTCGAAATCGGCGTATATGACGAAAGGAATTTTTAGTTTGTGATTGTGATGGACAAACTGTAACACACTATTTTCTTTGGACGGCATGGTTATTCGTTGTACGTCACTACAGTACTGCAAATGCTTTTGTAATGTTTCATTGTCTGTACAACCGTGTAAACAACGATAACAGAAGAACTTTTTATTGTTTTGTTTACTATACTGTCTGCCAACTAGTCCACTAAAGTTTTTAATCCAAACGTAATGATTTTTATAAAACAGCAAGTTTATTGTCGATTGTGAAGCTTTTTCTGAAATATATCTAGGATAGACGTTTTCTTTTTCATCTAGTCCGAAAACATTTATTGAAACATTATTTTGCTTTTCAAACTTTGGTATTTGATTTTCTGAAACTGGAAAGTCGATGCCATTAAAATTTAATTTTGACACGTGACTAATATACTTGTCAACACGACCAGCGTCTTTTTCTGCTGGAAATAGCGCAGAAAGAATAGCCCATTGGAAACATCTGTTATCGACGTTCTTTACGTTTATACAGCATTTTTTATTTTTTATTTTTGGTGGCAAATCAATATACGAACTACCGCGTAATACGTTATATTTTATTGTGTGAAATAAAATTTCTTTGATCATTTCAAACTTCCAACCCGAACCCAATTCGGTAAATTCTTCTATCTTTTTCCAAATTTCTTGGTGTATTTCATTAGCTAGTGATAAAAGATTAGTCCCAATCAAAACACGTCTTGATTTTGCATTAATGTAAGGGTCTGCAATTTCCTTGTCAGTCGATTCTTCTGTCACAAGTAGCTTTGAAAATATAACGTGATATTGCATTAATATTCTTAGACCCTTATGTTTTTCAAGTTCACGTTTTACGGTTGGCTCTAGCAAATGATAGAGATTTATTGCAGTAAAATTTACTAGTACGATTTGTTTATCGAATCGATAACTGTTGTCGAATCCTGTAAAGGCAGTCGCTATTTTTTCAGGTTCTCCCATAAGACTCTTCTTGGCTATATCTTGCAATTTCAGCATGCTATATAATAGTGTAATATCATATATCTAATTGATTATTCGATCGATAACTCACTGCACGCCAGCTGAACAAACAATTAGAGATATAAAATCCTTATAGTATAATGACACAATATCTGACAAGCGCAAACGAGCAAGAGTATTATTACGTTCATCCGAAGTATAACCTATACGCTGGAAATGCATTAGGTTCGGTTATTAACATAAAATATAAAAAATCTATAGGAAAACCAACATTAGCTGGAATGATAATTTCAGTGAAAGGTGATAATACCGAGAGAATTGAAATGTTTCGAAAAGATTTTATTTATACTTTGTTCTGCGAGGATATTCCAGAAGGGCAACGAGTCTATTGAGTAAATGGCTCGATTAGCAATGATAATATTGAAAACTTATCTTTACAAGATGAGTTTCAACGCCACCCAAAAATTGATTTATACGAAGCAAATGATAAAGGAATTATACGACATGTAAAAACAAAAAAAGTATTAGGTAATTTGAGTAATATGGGGTATCTCATGGTAACTGTCAGAGGAACACTAGCCAATCAAGTTCATTATCAATCTCATCGTTTTGTTTACGAAACATTTAACGGCGTCATTCCAGATAATTTAGTTATCGACCATATTAACAAAATTAAAACTGATAATCGTTTAGAAAATTTAGATCCAGTTACACCAGAAACCCCAGAAGATCAGTTATTTCAGTAAATTTAGAAACTGAAGAAGAAATGAAATTTAAATCAATAACAGCTGCCGCAAAATATCATAAAATTCATTCACAGAGAGTAATAGACGTCGCCGAAGGCAAAACTAAAACAGCAACTTCAATGTCAACTTTTGATAGATTTAGTTCCAGATATGATGATTAATGATATTTTGTAATTCTGTCTTAGTAAGACAGCTATGTGCAAACGCTATAATATCATCTTTATCAAATTTCAGCGTCATTATTGCACTATCATTAAGTTTATTTTTTTTCAGCTGCTGTTAGTAATATCCTGTTATTTTCGCCAGGCATCACAATAACATCAACGTAATATGTACTATAACCCGACAGACATTTTCTCACTGCTTCAGCTAGTTCGTTATAATTTAATATATTAACTTTTTGGTGATATTTTACCTCTTTAGTCATCTTATAACAATAAATTAGATAAAAGTATATTATAATATGAACTTGATGAAACGACTTGCTGAAATATATGCGGAAGATACAATCGCAGGAGATTTCATCTCTGGCGACAAAGTAGCAGATAATATTACAATCTCTACCGATATAATAGACAAATCTGCTAGTTATAGTGAAGATGATATTTTGTACAACAACGAATCTGACGATGATGATGAAATAGTCACCGTCGTTGACAGAAAAAATTACAACAGACCGACAACTGGACGATATAATGTTAAGTATCATATTGCTAAAAAAATAATAAAATTTAATTTTACTGTTGCCGAACAACAAATATTTTGGCAGCTTATCAAACCGTTTTTAAATCTAAAAATAACTGGCCAGCGAAGGAGCATAAAATACGATTTTATTTTTGCTAAGATATTCAACTTAATGCCAGTTGATAATGAAAGAAAATTACATTTAATTTCGTTATGTAAAACTATTAAATGTAAATCTGTGCTTGTGAAATACGAACAAATTTACAATAAGATTATAAATAATTTTGCATTGACTTAGTTGGGATCCAGCTATTAAATTTATCGCTGTATCCTCTCCACTTAACTAAACTTTTGTCACCGCATTTTCGGATAACTTTTTCGATAACGAAAACATCTTGTTCAGTTTTCTGAAGTTCCTGCTTGTAAAAGCTACCAATGATCGTTCCCCCTGCCAGATCTTTTAGCGCGTATGTTACAGGTATTGTTAAAAGTACTTTATCAACAACAAATACTTTTTCGCTCCAGTTTGGAGTAAATCCTTTTTCAAATGTTTTTTTAGTCAAAGAAATCCGAACCCGATCACCCACTTTAAATTTATGTCTGCGGTACATGTTTTCATTTGCTAATATTGGATTTTTGATTGCGTCGTTTGGCGATAGTTTAGTGGTTCGATGTTTCGTGTTATTGTACTTGTCAACTATCTGCGGAAGATCATCAATATACCTGTTTGTATTTTTAGCTGTCAGATACTTGTGTATTTTTTCGTTTAGAGTGCGATTAAATCGCTCTACTACGACACTTTTTCCCTCATTTCCTGTAACATACTTTTTGATATTATTTTGTTCCAAAAACTGATCAAACTTTTTATTGAAAAATTCTGCTCCGTGATCGGTCTAGATTTTATTTGGTTTTCTTTCTGTACTAACGATAATCAGTTTTAGTGCCTCAGTTATCGACGTTCCTGTTTTATCCGAAACAGGTATACTAAAAGCATATTTACTAAAAACATCTATGACATTAAACAAGTATTTCTTATTATCATTAAATTCGGCTAGATTGGACACATCTACTAAATCTATCGCCCAGATATCATCAACGGCATTTGCGACAACTTTACGCCGGGTAAACTTTTTTTTTTTGAGGTTTATGTAGTTCGGCTGCGAGATCATCGTATAATTCCTTTCCGAGTCCTAGTTTATATTTTGCTCCAATAAAACCCTGCACCAGCCTTCTATCAAAACGTTCTCGCATATTTGTCGGTTCCATATCACGAAGTTCGTCTAACATTACTTTATCACAATCTGATTTTGAGTTTTCTGCACGAGCGTTGTCAGGACGTTCGATATCACGATAACAAATGTCATGACGCATTGCTATTGCATCAACTTGATTGTAAGGTTCTTGTCCTGGCAGCGGATTATCATTTTCATCTAGTTGTTTATCGAGAGGATTATAAGGTCCAGTATATTTATGGCCTGGCAATGTAAAGCTTCCATTTGGTTTTGATAATTTACCAATTAATTTATGTATATCTATACCTGTTCCAATTATTTCTCTGTTGTTACAACGTTGACAGTATGTGACAATTTTATTTTGCTCGAGGTATAAATCTCTGTCAGAATCGCACTTGCATATCATTCTATATTTTTAGTCGTCTACTAAAATAATCTCCCTGACAACGCCAGGAGGGTAACCAGCTCCCGACAACTTCTTTAAAAACATACTTTTTCTATTTCCGCAGATTACACAAACACTTTTCAGCATCGTCCTGTTGTTCTTTGTTTTTTCTGTTGTTTCATTAATATTTTCTGTTTTAGTTTTACATTTGAGACAATATGTTGACATTATTATATTTGTAAGTTTAGATAAAATTAATTGCAAGATCTAGATAGCTCTGCAAAAATTAAATGCAATCTCATCATTAGCGTGAGAAGGTTGCTTATCAAACTGCAAAATAAACTTTAAAAAATTAAATTTCCTGACATTGTCAGGTGATTGGGACATTTGTTTGATAAACATTATACAATAATATCCGCAAGCAGAAGTTCCAACAGGTTGAAGTTGATTGGACGAATAATATATTTTTTTATATTTTTGTTTTATATATTTTTGTATTGCGTCGCTTGGAGGAAGTCCAAACGAGTCAAAGTAATTGTTATTATAAACTGCTACCCAATGCGTGCAGGACCCGTCATTGAAATCTTGTATATTTATCACACACGAACCACCTGATGCGACATCTTCGGTGTTGAGTTCATCTTTGGAATAAACTCCGTGAAATCCGGGAACTGATTTTAGTTTATCAAGTATATCAAAGTTACTTAGCGGGGAGGCCGTGTACCCGGCAATGTTAGTCCTCGTCCTCCTATTCCTAGCAGATTTGGCAGTAGACTTCCCGCTAGTCCCGCTAAAAGTGGAGCTATTGGAAGAAATCCTCCTTTGGTTGTTCTTCGACGTTTCGTTGTTTTCCTTTTTTTTCGTTGCTTTTTTTCATCGTTGTGGCATTATATTTATCAGTCACATAAAATTAAGCTTTAAACTATTTTCTTTATACCACTGCCCTCAACTGCTTTTTTCGTTGCGCCTGATATTGCGCCAGATGCTGCTGCTAGTCCTAATGTACCTAACACCGGTAAAATTTTAGGTAATAACGTGCTAGCTAGTACAGATAATGCCGGACCAAAGAAACCACCTTGTTTTGACATCGCTATTATTTGTGCGGCACTTAAATTTAAAACAAAAGGTTTTTTACGATCGTGCCTGTTTACTTGATTTTTTGTCAGCATTAATTTTGTTAAAATACCCTTGGAAATGTTAGGGTTGATTTTTAATGATACCTGTCTCTGCTTTGCAACAGCAGCTGCCAATTTTTTAACTTGACCATCAGTCAAATATATTTCTTTTATAATATATTTTGTCATCTTATATAACGATTGCAGATTAAACTTGGACTGTCATTTTACCTCCAACGGAGTCTATCGTAACAAATCTGTCGCTGATCACTAACGCATACACGTACAACTGCGCTGCTGGAACTGCTCCTAATGTCCAAGTAATTTCAATATCAGCTGTTGAGTCAACTGCTCGCTCGCTATGTTTACTAACATCAAAATAAAATATTGGATAAAGTGTACGAAATTCCTCTACTGATATCTGAGATCCATCCTCAACATCTTGATATTTTTGCATTGCGTCGAGCAGGTACATGTACGGTGGAGTAATATTTTTATTAGCGTCATCTGCAAAATTACATTCTATGGCTCGTTCTGGATATTGCTTCGAATTTAGTCTAGCATATATTCGTCTAACATCAGCGTTATCAAATATTGCATTATTTTGTTGTTGGTTACCACGTCGCGCTTACTGTTGAAATACGACAAACAATTGTCTCGGCAGTTGTTCGCTTGATGTTGTTGTAACTCGCCACGTGTAGTCGGTAGTATTTGGAACTGCTGTTTGATATATTTTATGTTGTTGAAAATAAATTTTATTTGTATGTTTATCGAGTATACTATTTAGTTCTGACATTTTAGTGACTGACGGCGTTATACGCGGCATCCACAACGCAAGTTTATTTATAATAAACTGAACATCAGCTCCGCCTGACCTAAACAAGCAGTCGTTTTGTTCTGCTCGATCTAAAATAAGTGTATGTTTAACTCCACGAAATACTTCATCGTAATCGCGACAAAGTCCATATATTGTACTTAACGGAAGCATCATTGTAATTTGACGTGATCCTGCTGTAAGTGCCTTTCTCTTAGCATAACCTTCATTATAACGCGGATTTTTTACGTTAATTGATTTATTAACTAAATCTAACATTGTAACACTGTTCGCATCTGCAGCTGGTGGTGTTATACCAAAATTATTACAAGCAGCAGTAAGAGAAAGTCTTGCAGCGTCTGCATTAGCGCCTGCAGCTGGTGGGGCTATACCAAAATTAGCAGCATTAGCGATAAGAAAATCTCTTACAATTACAAGATCTGCAGCGGCATCAGCTCCGTGTAATAAAACACCTTTGGAGAGAAGTTCATTTGGTACGGCTAAACCACCACTTCCAGTATCTTTAAACCACATCAAATTCGTTGCAGTTGATCTTGAATAATCGTCAGAAAACGAAATAATATTTAAAATTGTACTTGCAACTTGTAAGTGACTCGAAATATCTTCTACAGTTTGATTAGCTAGTTGATATCTAGCACTTTTGAATAAACATCAGCCATTATTTATAAGAGCTACTTCTGTTCCAGCTGCAATTGCAACAGGTGGATTGGCCACTGTCATAATCTGACCGCGAACTTCTAACATTGCCCTATGTGGCAGTAGAAATACATCTTCATCTCGAGTATTAAATGTTCTAATACGAGTTTTATTTGGTTCATTAGAATTTTCGTCGAGATACTCAACGTACTCAAATTCTGTTACAGTGTCATCGGTGTCATAAGTTTCTGCTAAATCGGGATAATTTTTAACAGACATTTTTTATTTATTAGATTATATAAAAATTTTTTGCGGCGCCGTTACTTTAGATATTAATTTTTGTATAATCTGCTCGCCTTTCGGTGATAAAAGTTTTTTCGTTGTTGTTATCATAGCACGTTGAGTTTCTTTTGTTGGAGCGATTTCTGAAATAGCTTGTTTTATCTCAGATGTAGACGGTGCGCCTTTTATTTTATCAGCTATTTTTGTCCCACCGCAGTTCCAGCGGCAGATGCGGCTCCAGTTGCAAAAGCTTTACCTGCGTCAAGTGCAATTGGTGCAACTTTACGCGCGATTCCCGGAACATTTTCAATAACTTTAGTAAATATATTTCCAAAAAATCCTCCTACTATTTTTCTTCGATAATTTTTTTTTCTCTGTTTCATTATATCTGAGGTTGCATAATTTTTATTGTCAATCACGAAGTCGATAGCGAAGCTATTGCGCGCGCAAGTGTAAATAATAAGTAACAACCTCGTTGTTAAGATCTAATTGTTTTCCGGATTGATCTGTTAATTGCATTGTTATACTTGTTATTTGATCTTCAATATTTAACGGATAATATATAATATGACGCGGAGTAATTTGCATGATCGATCCTGGTGGAACTTCTGGTGAGAAACTATAAATCGTTTGTCCTTTACTGCCCTGGGCTGAGTAAGATCCAGAAGCAATAGAGCAATTTACTAATATTGTATTTACGTCAGTTATATTTACCGGCAGTTCACCGTCATACGTAATAGGTTCATTAGGATTTAAATAATACGCTTTTTGCTCAAATCCTATCAGTGGTGCGATACTTCTTGGTGATATAAAACTGACATATTTTTTGTTGTCATTCTAGCTCGTAACGTGTTATAATTCGCTGCTAACTCGAAATTATCAGGTTTCATCTTCTCTTTTTGCATAAGCTCTTTTATCGTCTTATTTAGATCATTGATATTATAAGTTCCTTGTGGAATTTTAAATGTTTTCCATTGCGTGTCTCTTATTGAAATAATTGCAATCTCATCATTGACACCAGTTTTTACGTTAGCCATAGCATTCCAGCAAGTACAAGAAATTAATCCAATTTCATACTGTTTCTCAGTATCAAGTTGTATTGGCGGAATATAATTTACTGAAAAATTTGCGCTATCTTTTGCGGTTGTACTAGAGTCTAGTAATAATGTTGTTGACATTGTTATTTATTATATTTTTACAAAATTAACAGTTACAAAATTGATATTTACAACATTAACATTTACAACATTAATAAATTAAGTCGCGGTGTAAAGTTTCATACTCGTCAGATGTTAATAAATTTTACGATCTTAGATGATCAAGTATATCAATAATTTCATTATCAATTTCAACACTAATATTCCCAGCTTCTTTTGATGATATTAATAGCATTAATCTGCCTATCATTTCGGCGGTTGATGTAAATATTTTTACACCTTCTCCAATCTTACTCATGCGAATATTCTCATTATGTTCAAACGCGTCGTAAAATTCTATATTTTTATATTCTCCAGATCTAAATTTCTCCGCTAAGAGTTTTAAATTATAGGCAATAATACCATCTCTATAACGCTTAAAAAGTTTTTCAAGATCTTCTGTTTTAGCTTTTTCAATCCTGTCATAAGCTTCTATTCCGTCTCTTTAAATATTATTTATTTTTTTCAATAAGATCATCATATTCGTCTTGTGACCATTTAGCAACATTATTAATATCTTCAATATCATATTTTTTTATAAAAGTTTTGTAATCGGATTTTGTTATTATACCTTCTGCTATTTTTCTATTTTTTTCAATTTGCTTCCTTCTTTCAGTTTCCTCTGGGGATATAACTATTGGTTCTTCAATTTTCTCTGAAAATACAACTATTGGTTCTTTAATCTTTGCCGGTACTCTTTTTAAATCTATTTCTTTTGCTATAGTACTCAAAACATTACTTTGATGATCGAATTTTTTTCCATTAATTATTTGATTAATAGCTTCGATATAAAGATCGGCGATAATACCTTCTCGGTATTTTCTAATAGCTTCGTAATATTGTTTATTTTCCGGCACCACTAAATCAATCTGTTTCTTATTATCTTCTGATATTTGCGTTAACTGTGCAATTTTTTCGTCAGCATAATATTCTTTTCTTAAAATATCGTATATTCTCTAATCTTTAAAACGATATCTTACGTTAAACATTTTATACTCATCATCTTCTATTTTGTTATTTATATTTTTTAAGTCTATTACAAATTGTGATGATGCTCTTGGATAAGATTCTTCAATTTTTTTCTTTATATCTTCTAACCTAATTCCAATCGGATCAACTGATACTCTTTCTGATAATCTTTGTTCAAGTAAAAGTGGATTATTTAATAGCAGTCTTAGTTCAGCTTGTCTAGCAGCAGGATCAGCAATATGTTTTACAAGTTCTCTAGCTAACTTTAACTTTTCTTCATCAGATCTTCTAATACTTTTTGCTGCAGCTGCTTCTTGTTGTTCCTTAACAAGCCCGACTAAACCTTTTTCTTGAAGTTGTTTAACTTCTTCGTCTGACAGTGTCCTAGTTTCAGGTTGTTTTCCAAGTAGTGCTTCAGTAACTATTTTGAGAATCATAGCTGTTGTTTCTGCAGCTGTTACTTGTCCACGTCGTGCTTGCTGTACTTTTTGCTTAAATGCCACTTGAGATTGAGCAAGTTTTTTTAGATCTTCTATATGTTTTCTATATTTTGCTCGTTTGTCCATAATTATTATATATAAATTTTATAAAATTTTAAGAAGTGGAAAACACATTACTGCAAGTATATGTCAATACAACAGCGAAACATTTTAGTCGGATCATTTGCAAGTTTATTAAATAAGAAAAAGTTATATTTCTCCTTTGTAGCTTTGTGATATAATTCGATAAATTTATCTTTTGTTACATCACCGCATTGTTCGTTCGCGATATTTCTAATGTCAACATTGTCCAGTCCTGGAAATAATATAAAACAACCAGTATTTCACCGAATAAATCTATCAACATTATAAAAACCTTGAACTAAATAAACAGAATTACATTTCTTATTAGGTGACAGTGAAAAATACGATCTTATTTTATTCATCTCCGTATTATTTAGCGGAATATCGTCAAAAACTACTATCTTATGTTCATCCGAGTCAAGTTGATTAACTGGAACAAGATCATCTGGTTGTCTGATTATAAAAAAATCTTCACCAGCCTCATGATCATCACGAAGTTTTTCATTATATTTGCTTAGTGGCTCGTACTTATCTTGCTGCGGATTAATTGTATAAATATAAACTCGATCGTAGTTAAAATTATCGCCGAGAAGTAAATTCATAAGCAGATTTGTTTTTCCAGATCCAGTTCGCCCAACAATAAGATAATGACAATCTGGAAGTTCATTGTTATGTTTATGTTTCACCAACTGCTCTGTATCAAAGTTTAATATCGTCGCCATTGTTGTTATATAATTTTATGTAATATTAAACTAACTAATGTTGACAATTTTATGTAGCACAATAAATAATGAGCTACTATACAAAATTTGGAACATTAGCAGGAGATTTATTGACTGAAGGTTATCAAGGTGACTTATCCAAGTACGCAACTCTTGATCAGTTAAGAAATGAGATTGATAATTTATTAAATGTCACAAATGTAGATCAAAATGAAGTCTTTGTTTTCCAGGATAAACAAGGACGATTAAAAACAAGTAATATACAACTGTCAGATGTACTTGTGCGAATTCCCGCCGCGGTTGTTAATAATATTGTTACTTTTACAAACCAAGGTAAGATACAAGATTCCGCTAGGTCAATTAACGATTATGTCAGAAAATCTGGCGATTCGTTCACGGATGACATTATTATGAATCAAAATAAAATTATAGACCTTGGAAATCCAGCCGTAGATACAGACTCTGCAACAAAGAAATATGTCGATGATCAAGAATCTAAATACGTATTGGCCAACGGTGGTATAATGCGTGCATTTCTCAACATCAATAATAACGGCATTAACAATCTTAGAACACCAGAATTTGATTTTGATGCTGCAACGAAAAAGTATGTTGACGATAAGGAAATTCCAATAACAACATCATTAAAAACAATCGGTGATGAAATGACTACACTCAGTGCTACTTTTTCTAGACACGTAGAAACATTCTTAAATTTTCGAAGAAATATAAACAAGCCTTTAAAAGAATTTTTTGGGGAACAACCAACCGTTGACATAAAACTAGCTGACATTAACACGAAACTCAACGACATTGTCAGTGGAATACCTAATATTGTTCAAAAAATTAATCTGATTAAAATTCCACACAGACAAATTAAAAATATCGTGTACATAATAGCATCAGGATTAGCAACATGGTCACAGCAAAATAACACTATCAAACATACCGCAGAAGTTACTGGTGTGTATAGACTGTCTATCTTTAGCTCTGCAAAGTTTAAAATTTATACTACAACATTTCCATGGCGTCATTCAACCGATGCTTTCTCTGGAGTTGTATCTATAGTATGAAATAAAGATGCTGAAGAAATATTTTTACTGGAAGCAGATGATCAAACAATAACCGCAACGTCTTACTGGTGGTGTTTGGAATTTGTAGCTTAAACACCACAAATAATTACTTAATCAAACCAGGAACCAGCATTGTTGTAAACTAATATTATATAATGAAAAAATATATATTTGATTTCAATCACATTTCAAAAGAAATTCCAAAACAAGATGTTGACGCGCTAATGCAATATTACAAATTTTATCATAAAAAAACTTTGGTGCGTGAAAAAAATGTTATAAATATTATAACAAAATACTTAGAGTAATATCATATTTACCGTTCTTATTGACCGGATCTGGTATAATTTCGAGTGGTGCATCATTAAGCCCGTTTTTGTTAATAATATCAGGTGTTGGTGTTTCTCTTACAACAGCATGTAAGAAGATTGAACCTTGACTTGTAACCCAAAAAAAATCCTGCAAAACAGCTAGTATAACTTACAAAAAATTACTTGATCAGATACCATCTTACTTGCGGGACATAAAATATGATATGGACGATTTAATACGCGAGTTCCGTATTATTGACAGTATGTTAACAGATATTCTACCAATGAGAGTCGGTAGATATGAAAAAGATTATTATAAAAAGTATGATAATGTATGAAATTTTATCTAAACTTTAGAAATAATGTTTGAAAATTTCAGGGTAAAAGTCTAGGACTATATCTGCGCCAGAAATCTCTTTTTGGTTTTGGGAAAATCGTTTGGGGTGGAAATTTTAGGGTCTCCGAGATGGTAATTTATATTTGTTCTGAGAGTGGGGAGGGGTGGAAAGATGTCTCTGCGCCAGAATTCTCCTTTTTCCTTACTACTGTATCTTCTCCAGCATGTTCTTAATGACTTTAACAGCAGATTCAGCCTTTCCGTTTGCTTGCTGATGATTTGGGGCTGACGTTCTGTGGTTAATGCCCCATTTTCTAATGAACTGTGCTAACTCCTTTCCTGTAAACTGGGGTCCATTATATGATATAATTGTGGAGCGAATTCCAAATCTTGAGAATTGTTTCTTCAGTACGGTTACAACTTGACTACAACTTGCCATACTTAAGTAGTCCACTTCTATGAAATTTGAAATAATCGATCACAACAGGATACTGTCTACCCTTTATTTCAAACAGATCCAAACCCACCTTATTCCAATGTCTGTCTCCATCACTGTGCTGTAAAAGCGGCTCTCTTTGGTTTCTAGGTTTGCATTCCTCACACACTTCACATGATTCAACCATTTATTTAATTTCTCCTGCCATTCCAGGCCAAAATATCTTTCCCCAGCTCTCCTCATCATGCTATCGTAGCTAAAATGAGCGCTGCGAAGAGGATTCTTCATATCCTTTCTCAATGATCTGGGAATTATAATTGCCTCTCCTTTGACAATTATTCCATCTTGAACGCTAAGGACATCCTGCATATCAAAATATCGTAACGCTGAGTATGACACTTTGTCTCTAGCTTCAGGCCAGTCCTCAATAATGAGTTCCATAAGTAACTGCATATCAGCGTCTTCCAAAGTTGCTTTCTTGACTTCTTGCAGTCTCGCATCTGGGAAGTTGTCGAACATAACGTTCAGGATCCTTGGTCGTTTAGTTTCTATGTCAAGAGTTTCTAGATAAGCTCGGCTTAAGCCATCAGCGATTACAAGATTTATTCCTTTCACAAATCTACATTTGTTGTCATATCGAATCAGTTTCATCATGATATATTGTAATCGTTTTGGAGCTTTGCTCAAAGGCTTCTTTATTATTGCAGCTAAAGGTTTGTGATCATTTTGTATTATGACCTTTCTTCCACATGTGTATTGGTCAAAACGTTCTAAACCATAAAGTATCGAAAGAGCTTTCTTTTCTATTTGCGCCCACTTTCTTTCGGACGGTTTCAGTGTCCTCGACGCAAACTGAACTGGTCTACCATCCTGAAGTAAGACAGCGCCCAGTCCATTCTTGCTACTATCTACTTGTAGTAAGACTTCTTTGTTTAAGTCAAAATATGCCAGCACTGGTGCTTCGGTCAACCTTTTCTTAATTCTCTGGAAAGCAGCCTCGCATTCTTCAGACCTATTCCAGACAGAATCTCTACGTGTGAGTTGACGAATTGGTTCCAGTTCATTTGCAAGGTCTAGAAGAAATTTTGCCATATACTGCACCATGCCACAGCCTCTTCACGTCAGAAATATCCGTTGGTGTGGGCAATTCGTGTATTGCCTTGACCTTTGTATTGTCTGCTCTGACTCCTTCACTAGTTATTTTGTGACCATGAAAAATGATCTCAGTCAATCCTAACTCTCTCGTATCATCATTTAGCATGATATTCCGTTCGATGCATCGTTTGTACAAGTTTTGCAATTTTCTATCGTTGTCTAGTGTCGCTGCTTGTTCAGAGCTTCCACATCCAGCAACAATTATATCATCCGATATAGTGAAAACACCATCCAATCTCCAAGTGCTTCGATGAGTTTTCTTTAAAAAAATTTCGCTCGAGACCTTTGGTCCAAATGGTAACATCGCCCATCTGTAACGACCAATAGGTGTAATCATTGTAGTTAGCTCACTTGATTTCTGATAAAGTCTCACACGCCAGTATGCCTCACGGACATCAAGTTTACTGAAGACTTTTGCATTAGCAAGTTTTGGTAACACGTCTTCAAGTGTCGGAAGGTTCGCGTGTTCTCTCATGAAGGTAGTATTTAGTGGCTGTGGATCTATGCAAATACGCAAATTTCCATTCTGTTTTCGTACAACAGCCATCTGACTAACCCACTTAGTCGCTTCGGTAACAGGTATTAGAACTTCTCTTTCGACTAATGTATCTCTCTCTCTTCACGTCTTCTTGAAGTGAGAGTGGCAACTTTCTGCACGGCAATGTTTTCGGTTGAATTTCGTTGTCGACTGTTAGAGTTGCTTCCCCTAGATCACCGAGTTGGGCAGTGTCAACCATAGCAATAAATCTGTCACTGTTTACAGTAATCAATCCCATTTGCTGAATAGTTGTCGATCCTAGGAGATCCATGTAACCATTTGGTACAACTGCTAGAGTAGCAATAGTTGCTTCCCCATTGCTCGGATTAATAAATTTTAGATCAGCTTCTCCAAGTGGCTTCATATGTGATTTATTCAACATTTTTAAAGTTAGTGTTGTCGGCCTGACTTTTTCTTTACGAACATACTTCTTGCAGATAGCATTGATGTCGACCCCCCCCCCCCAACTGGAAACGCACTTCACAATTGTTGACATGCATTAATGCAAAATGTCCACTTTCTGACTAGTTTCTATGGTATTAAGCCAATTTCCATCATCGTATGCTTGTTCTTCGTGCGTTGTACTAGCACTAACTAAATGGATTTTCTTGCATTTCACCTTTAAATGATTCATTCCTTTGCACACGTCGCATGTCTTGCCCCATGCCGGACACTTTTCCTTCTTAAACTCGTGTTTGCGTCCGCAGAAGTTGCATTCCTTAAGTGAAACGCTATCTTTACCCTAAACTGGTTAGGACAGTTTATTTCGTAGCTTGCCAATCCCAGACTGATTGTTAGTATCTCTTTCCCTCTGGCTTCGCGTTTGTGCTTTATTTCCTTGATTTTTTTTTTTTTATTTACAGTCTGACTGCTAGAGCTGGCTGCCCTCAGTTCTTTTTTATGTTTATTTGACTGCTTAAATGCATGTCACATTTGTATGGTTTTGTCCAGGTTTAACTAGTCTTCTCTCATTAAGAGTTCCTGAAGTTTTCCCGTAACTGTGAAAACTATTGTATCTCTGATAATTCTATCCTTCTCGCTGAAATTACATGATGACGCTTTCGTCCTAAGCTCAGTTAGGAAGCTGTCGAAAAGTTCTTGGTACGGTGCATTCCAGAACCTATGTGATTCCAGGACCTCATTGTTTTTTCTAGGGTTACAATATGCCTCACGTTTTTCAAGTACCTTGTCGGGTTTGTTTTCGTCGTCATTTGCGTTCCATACAAATTGATCATAAATATCCAAAATATGCGGTCCTGCACATGCGAAATTATGGCCGTTTGTACCTCATCCTCTTTATCAGTTGCTCCACTTGCAGTTAGGTAAATCTGCACTTGTCTTTTCCAATGCTTAAAGTTTCCGATACGTTCCCATCAGTTACATGCAAGATTGGCGGTAAGCGGAATGTGCTTAGGAGACCGTCGGCCATGTTATCGCTAGCTTTCCCTTCCCGCCACTGGACCAGTAGTACATGACACTGTGATAAAGGATGCAAAATGCGTCAACTTCTAAAATCAGTTGACCTCTAAAACAGCAGAATTATTGATGCGTCCTTAATTGGTCACCGCAGCCACCATGCCGAGATATTGTCCACTAGTAGGGGACATACCAGTCAGTTGCTTATCGGGCAGATAAAACCAGACATTGTTCTCAGAGCAATGCAACTTGTATTAGGTCATCATGTACATACTGCACATTCCATTATAGGCTAGTAACAAATATCAGTCATGTGACTACACTGTGAAGCTGCATGAATCTACTATGCTCTGTTTCAAAATATGCTACATTAATATCATTCAACATAGTGACGCCTTGACCATTCGAGGAGAGCTTAGGGAAGAGAAATATGTAGTGTTCGTCAACTGGACGCCATGTCATACACGTGTTACATTTTTGTATCAATATTCAATATCACTATGCAAGTGAAGTTAATGATTCAGTATCACTGAGTGAAAATCAGTAATACAGATATCATTTCTGTGAATTAAACATTATTCATGTTTGTGTAGAAATTCTAATATTTTGATCACTAATGGTGGCAGAGCCGAGTGGTCTAAAACATTCGTATTTACCGATCGGTGCCGTCTCTCCGCGTGGGTTCGAGTCTTGTGTTCGGCCAATGTGGGTATGTGAGAAAGCTGCCAGTTGCTTCCCTTGGGTCAGTGGTTCTTACAGGGGTTTTCCTGGGCTTCCTCCACCAGTTATCCTAACCACCATGTTTAGCCTATCTTGCGCAGAGAAATGGCGTTAAACCCGAAAACAACAACAACTTGGTGGCAGATACCTTGTTCATGGTTGTGTAATAATCTTTTATGTTTATACCCTTTGTGATAATACATTTTTCAAATATCTGTGTAAATTATAAATATTTATCATCAACGGTGATAGATCCATATGTCAGTCATATTTGTTATAAGTTCCATACGTTGATATTTGTTGATAGTTACATGTTCTGACGAGTTCCAGTTAGGAACGATATCATTTCCTTGTATCAGTTGTGTAACTCGGTGTACATCTTTCTATTAAATCGATTGTTGACTTTATAAGCACGAGTATGGTATCGGATTCATTTATCGCTGGATTACATTATAAATAAACATCTCATTGACGTATAAATTGCTTTCAGTGTATTTGTTAAATCCAATCCCCAGCAGGCTTCATCTTGTTAACTTTCCAAATGTAGATAAGCTACTAAACTTAAAGAATGTCAATATACATTTCTCTTAAAATATTAAATAATAATTTCTTTCTTGTGTGCCTTGTGTGAATTTTTAATATGAACAAAGAAATATGCAATGCATCTATTTTGGGAAAATATGTTTATAAAAAAATTTTGTCAGAAATTAAATTATTTTCTCAAACAAAAATAATACAGAAGTCGTATTTAATTATATCAATATTATTTTGTGACTCCTTGCCAAGAAGGCAGATCTTATTAACACTTATTTTAAGTGTTATATCAGTGTACACATTCTAATACTATTCTTTTAATCGCTACTTTTTAAGTAAACCAGGGAAAATGGTATAAAAACATGATCAGCCTGAATGAAAACAAAAGAAGAAAACCTACAGAGAACATTTTTGATTTATAATCAAAATACTTCGTACAATCACTTACTCTATATTAGTAAAGCATGCTATTTAGGTCTCTGTGACCTTTAGTTGTAAGGGTATGTTACCAACAGAGATGCCCCTAGTTATCAAGTTTAATGATTCGAACATGCACACCCAATTAATGAGCAAAGATATATTCCATCATCATTGGTAGAACATTATGCACAAAGCAGAGATGCATGACATCATTAATTTCACGATTCCAAGTATGAACAGTGCCCGAGAAGCATACAATGCCCAGACTAGCCGACTTCTACATGAGTAGTGCCATCAAGATGCATCCCCTCACCAAGTCCTTGAAAAAAACCATCTTTGTTAAAACAAGCAATAAGAAATATCTTGGTTCAATATTTGGTAGAAAAGAATATTTTTGATAAATGTGCTTTGAGTTTGATTGGTAAGTCGGAATCTGGCTCTAATTTGCAAGTAATGGAATTGAAATTAAAATAAAAGAATCAAATGAAGTTAGGAAAATTTGAACTTGAAAAAGAGGAAAGAGAGAGACAAATTCAAAAAGAAGAAAAAGAAATGGAATTGAAAATGAAAATGCATGAAAAAGAAAGAGACAAATGCAGGAAAAAGAAAGAGAGATGCAAATGCAGGAGAGAGAGAGAGAGAGAGAGAGAGAGAGAGAGAGAGAGAGAGAAATGCAGGAAAAAGTAAGAGTGAGACAAAATGAGAAAAGAGTTGCAGATCAAATTGCAAAAAGAAGAGATGCAAATGAAATTGCAATTACAAAAGAAGAGAAAGAGACGGAAATGCAAGTAAAATTAAAGAAATAGAAATGGCAAGTAAAAAGTGCCCCACTCATTAAAGTTCAGCTTTTGATGTTACAAAAAATATTAGATTGGTACCTCCTTTTAAAGAAAAAGATGTAGACCAGTATTTTTCTCTTTTTTGAAAAAATAACAGAATTAAAAATGGCCAAGAGAGCACTGGACTTTATTATTACAGCGTTTATTATTACAGCGTACTTATTGGCAAGGCTTGCGATGCATATACTTCACTATCAGAAGAAGTAAGTACTGATTATGAGCTGGTCAAGGAAGGTATATTGAAGGGTTATGCATTGGTACTGGAGGCATATCGACAGAGGTCTCGGAATTGTAAAAAAGAAAATAGCCTAACCCATATCGAGTTTGCTATGGAAAAAGAACAACAATTTGACTGGTGGTGTGCATCCAAAAGGATTGATAAAGATTATGACAAACTTAGATAACTCATATTTGTCTAAGAGTTCAAGAACTGCGTCCATTGTGACGTCAAAATTTACCTTGATGAACACGACAGAGATACTTTAGAAAACGTTGCTTGTACAGCTGACGAGTATTCCTTGGCTCACAAAGTTTCATTTGTCAATCAGTCTTCCTCTCAGCAAATAGTTAGTAGGAAACCAAAGCAGTCTCAATCGAGTACTTACAAATTTCAGTCTGGTACAACTAATAAGAATCCAACGTCTGATAAGACTGATCAGAAATCCTTATCTCTTCCTCCATGCACTTACTGCAAGAAAATGGGGCACGTTATTTCTGATTGCTTTAAGTTACAAAAATAATTAACATAATAAAGACAGAGCAGTTCCAAATGTTCTTGTTACTCATAGGTCAAGGTCACGGTCATGTATTGGAAACAATACATTTGTAGGGTCAAGCCAACCCCAGTCTCAGTCTGATTCTATTATAGAGAATTATGAACCATTCATGTCGAAGGGTTCTCTATCAACTTTTGGTGATTCGACCAATCCTATCCCTTTTAAAATATTAAGGGACACAGGTGCTTCTCATAGTCGTTTATTGTAAGGTATTTTGCCCTTGTCTGCGAAGTCTTTTTCTTCTGAATGTGTTCTCGTTCAGGAAGTATAGCGCGGTTTTTTTTTTTTTTTAAATTCGTCTCCATAATATTAATTTAACATCAGAATTAGTTTCAGGGCCAGTGACTGTTAGCGCTGTGAATTCTTTACCCATTGAGGGTGTTCATTTATTGCTAGGCAATGACTTAACTGGAAATAAGGTTGTGGTTAATCCAATTGTAACTGACAAGCCTTGTCTGGATCAAAAGGTCGATCCTATTGAAAATGAAATCCCTGATTTATACCCCACTTATGCAGTTACTAGGAGTTATAGCTCTTGAGAATGAAGTTGATCAAGATATTTTTCCTTTGGCTGACACATGTATTAGTCAGGTTTTTATGAATTCACTTTTGTTCCTGTTACAGCTCAGTCAAAAGGCGTTGATCATTGTGATCCTCTTTTAACCACTCATTCTCTTATGTCAAATCTGGGTGATAAATGACATTCACTTGTTGTCGAACAGGAAAAAGATCCTGAAATCTCCTGTTTGTTTCAGAGGGCTATTAGGGAAGTTGACTCTATAGAAGTACCGAAGTCATATACACAGGAAACTCTAAGTATATCCCATGAAACTCATTTAGCTGCTCATTCGGACGTCGTCAGGACTTGCCACAAGTTCTTACATCATTTTTATTTGCCAGGTATTATAAACGATGTTTGCCAGGCAGTCGTTTGAAACCTTTGCATCAGACAGCTACCAGGCAGCGGTTTGACACCTTTGCATCACACAACTGTCAGGCAACGGTTTGACACCTTTGCATCACACAAATGAAGCAATGATTTGACACCTTGCATCACACAGTTGTCAGGCAGTGGTTTTATACCTTCAGCCTTATTATCGATAGGCTCCCAGCACAAAACGAAATTATATTTTCCTTAGATGAACTCTTTATGGCACATTATTTTAAGATATGCTTTACATTTTCTGAATACTGCGATAGATCAAAATAAAACACTTTATATGAATTAACATATGTGCTGTTCAGAGGATCTAAATTAACACACGCATTGTTCAGTCGCTCTAACTGCATAATACTATATCAAAAGTATGCATTGTGTATGAATTAACATGGGTTGCTCAGTAGATCGAAATTAACATGTGTTGCTCAATAGTTCTAATTGCATAATGTTGCACCAAAATTATGCATTTTGTATAAATTAACACTTGCTGCTCAGCAGAAATAAATCAACACGTGTTGCTCAGAACATCTAAATTAACACGTGTTGCTTAGTAGATCTAAATTAACATGTGTTGCTTAGTAGATCTAAATTAACACGTGTTGCTCAGAACATCTAAATTAACACGTGTTGCTCAGTAGATCTAAATTAATGCACGTGTTGCTCAGTAGCTCTAACTGCATAATACTGTACCAAGAGTATGTGTTTTGTATGAATTAACAATACTTGTTGTACATAGAGTTTTATTTAACACACGTGCTGCTCAGTAGCTCCGATTGCATAAGAAAATTAAGGACCTTGTATCAATTAACACACGCGTCGCTCAGTAGATCTAGCTGTATAACTGCATAACATTGAGATGTGTTTGGTTGCTACCCAGTGTTAACCGACACGATTTGCATCAGTCTGATGTGCTGGCCCTAAACACTGTACACAATTCCCATACACAGAGTACTTGATTACTTTTGTTATTGAGGGATAACCCTCACTGATCCATATGCATGAACACCTAGCTTAATAACCCTCACTGTTCCCTATGCATGAATACCGAGCCGACATTCATAAATTAAACTCCTCAGCTTAACTGCAAACTAAAACTCATACTTTGATTCATTTTATTTTTATTTTTTATTTCTGCTCTGGGACTTTGCCTGTCCACTCTTTGATGTTATTGTTCCATCTTTTCTTCTGTCATTTACTCTTTCCTCTCACTGTGCCAGTAGGACTGTATTTGACAGGTTAGATGAGCATGAAACATGAACATGCCATCTTATTTTGCATTTCTTTACAGTGGTGAGATCTTCATATGGCCCAGTTGCACCTTGGATTCTGATGTGCACATACTCAGTAGAGACGTGGACTAGCTATGAGATGTTCAGGATCCTTTGATAACATCTCATCTCTAAGGCATGGATTCTTCTCTCTAGTTCTGCTGCCATGGTCCATGTCTCACACGCACAAATGGCTACGAAAATGATGAGGAAAAACTTCATATTAGACCCAAGCATGATGTTGCTGTCCTTCCAAATGGACTTCAGTTTGGCCAGTGCAGCTGTTGTCTGCACAGCCATGGACAGAACTTCAGGCTTTGAACCTTCATCACAGATGACATCACCTTAGGTACTTGAAGCTTGTCACTGTACGCAGCTTCTATCCATTCACTCTTATTTTCTTTTGGATGCAACTTGGGTTGTTTTTCATCACCTAGGTCTTTTCAGCACTGATCTCCATCCAATACCTTCGTGATGCTTGATTGAGACGATTCACTAAGTTTTATAATTCTTGTTAATCTCATGCTAAGCCATCAATACCATCAGTGCAGTGTAGGTTGATTATTGTTCTGCCTCCAACACTGACACTGCCAAACTGGTCTTCCAAGGCATCGGACATGACCCTTTCCTGGTAGATGTTGAAGAGAGCAGGTGAGAATAGGCACCCCTATCTTACTCCGACTGTGGCTCTGAACTAATCTCCTATATTGTCATTGACTAGAACTACGCGAGTCGCCTTGTCAAACACGGTTTTCTGATTAATTTTGCATTTATGTTGTATATCCTCATGGTGGACAAGAAGGCTGCAAGCCATACCATGTCGAAAGCCTTCTTGAAGTCAACAAAGACATGACATAGGTCATGTTGATGCTGCAGAGGATTATAAGGTAGAGATCTGTACTATAGTGCTACATCCTGCTCTGAAATCAGCTTCTTCTTCAGCAATGATGAGTTTCAATCTATTGAGGATGATCTTAAGCATAACCTTTGCTTGGGTGACTGATGAAACTAACTGTTCAGTAGTTCTGGCACAGCTTCAGATTCCTCAGGAAGAGTGATAATCAGAGACTGGGTCCATGGAATCCAATGACAAGTGGAGGTAGCAGAGTTTTGACAGGTGCACATCTGAAGTAGGCCAAGCTATATAACCCAAATTACAACCAGCAATCAAACACCAATTAACGGGAATTAAAAGTTCTTTTTACCAACACCCACGAAATACAAGGTCATTTTTAAATAGCCACAATAACCAGTGACCTGGGAATTTATTTCTTTAGTAATCAATCCCTATTCAAAACAAGAAAATGAAGGCACCACCTTAAGCATGACCAGACACTAGCTTGAAAGTTTTATCATCTGTTGTAGTTGATATATTTTATTAATATTTTATCCAAGTTTTTATGTTTTTAGTCATAAATGTCCTGACATTAAATAAATTGATGCCACAACATCTACAGCGCTTAACTGTATACCAAAGTTATAACTCTGTCTCTTTGAGTTGCACATAGAATTAAATCATTTTATTGTATCATCATTTCATTGATGAAATCTTGCCACTAGTACAACATATGAAATTAAAAGTTCTCATCCTTTGTCAGTCAGAATTTATTATTATTTTGCATTGTAGATCACATGTATGACACATAATGAATACTTAAAATGCTTTGTTTCAAGCGTCAGTCAAATGTTACAATTGGAAAAGAAATGGGCAGCAACGTAAGATACTAGAAAACTATTTCAATACAGGAAAATAAATTACACGTAATGATAATTTTTTTATTCATCAGAAGAAAATACAGAAGACCATTTCTTTGGTCAATTTTTATTTGAAACGATATGTAAAAATAAGTACCTCAAATTATAGTGTGAATCTGAGTAAAAAAAGAATCAAACAGAAATTAATCTAGTGAACTGTAGAAAGAAATAAATTTCTAATGAAAAGCAGTAAAATCTGTAAAAGAGTATTACATATTTATTAATAAGTGTATAATAACTTAGGAAGCCAATATGGAGGATTCTAACAAACAGGAAGCACCATCAACCACATTGTCTATAAATATTTGCACTCTGTAATTTTTGTACAATATCAATCAATAAAAAGAACACATTTTTAACTTTAATTACACAGAGAAATTATTAATTCTTTGCATAAATGAAAATTATAACTTAAAACATTTACCTACAATTATATATACACCTGAAAATTATCTGAAAAGCAAATTTGTAAAAATTACAGAAATATGGAAATAAAAAACCATAATGCAAGACTAGGACTTTATTAAATCTGCTTTTCAACTATTACTGTCATAATTAACAGATTAATTAATTTTGAACAAGAAAACAATCATTAAGGCAAACAAAGTACAAGATAAAGAAATCTGATTAAAAGTGAGATCTCCGACATAATGGAGATATGAGGGACACAAATACAAGGTCGAGTTTTTCTGATCTTACAATCCACCAATCAAATTACAACTTTACAAAAGTGAAAAATCTCATTTGGAATGTTTCTAGTGACAACAGTCCCTAATATGAAATGCGGTGCATTATCTTATAGACACCAAAATGAAGCCGACTGAGAATTCCAACTGTCACAAGAACATGAACCATTATCGACATGTGTCAGATCTACTTACTATGATATTAAAGTAAATCTCGATTTTAATCAGATGGAACATAAACCACTTTTTAAAAAGCTGAACTGTTGTTCATGTAATCTGAATTACTAATTAAAGTAATTATTTCTTATCAATTAACAATATGATTAACATAAACAATCAATGTAAATATATATGAAAAGGACAATCTATTAAATCATTTAAAACTGAGGGGAACAAATGTTCTTGGACACCTATTCCAATGCCAAAACCATACATAGTTAGTCATGCTATAACAGTGATAATATCATACAAGGTTAGCCAGACTAAGAAATTATATTGCACCTTACAAGTATACTGATAATAATTCACTGTGTTATATAGTGAGTAATTCAGTTAGAGTTGGTAGCACTGAGTGAAGTCTGTAAACAAATTACAAAAATTGCTTAACTAGATTTGGTATCACTGAGTGAAGTCTACAAAAAAAACCTCTGATCTGGATTTGGTATTGCTGAGTTAAGTCTACTCAAAGATCTCTGAATTAGAGTTGTATCACTGAGTGAAGTCTATACAAAGATCAAAGAGTTGTATCACTGAGTGAAGTCTACACAATGATATCTAAACATGAGTTGTATCACTGTCTATACAAAGACCTGTAAACAACAGTTGTATCACTGAGTTAAGTCTGCACAAAGATATCTCAACAAGAATTGTATCATGGAGTGAAGTCTATACAAAGATCTGTAAACAACAGTTGTTGTTGTTGTTGTTGTTGTTGGGTTTAGTGCCATTTTTCAGCACAAGATAGGCTATACATGGCGGCCAGTATTAATGGTGGAGAAAGAACCCGGGGAAAACCCCGGAAAGAACCACCCACCCATGAGAAGCTACTGGCAAGCTTTCTCACACACCCACATTGGCTGAACCCGAGACTTGAACCCACACAGACAGAGGTGAGATGTCAATGATCCATAATGGTGAAATAACAGTTGTATCACTGAGTGAAGTCCACACAAAGATATCTAAATAAGAATTGTATCATGGAGTGAAGTCTAAACAAAGATCTGTAAACAATAGTTGTATCAATGAGTTCAGTCTACACAAAGATATCTAAACAAGATATGTATCATGGAGTTGCTTACAAAGATGGAGTGAGTAGTGTTATTACAACAATTTACAATCAGAATATGCACATTTTTTCTTGGCACTATTCAACACAACAATTTACAACCAGAATATGTACAATTTTGTTGGCACTATACAACATGACAATTTGCATGTATGACATGCAATCTTGTATATTTAAATGCACAATCCCAAACATAATAAATAACAAGTTTCCAAGGCGATATTACAAATGTATGCCTTTCAAGCAAATACAAAAGAGAAAAGAAATAATTTTTGTACAGATGTTACTGATTTTGCAGTGAAAATCTATTGTTCTTTGCTACTAAAAGACTCATAAGTTACACAATGATTTCTAGATGAGGACACTGAGTCATGTACAGGTTATATTAAAACCTGGATAACATGCGCACACTTCAAAATAAGCATATGTAAAAAAGAAGTGCACATCATCCCTCCAATTTGTTTTCTGGTACACTTACTATATATACATGCTTTATAAATTAGATCCCATTGCAAACGGCATGGGCTCAGATCTGCCATCACACTAATAGATCTAGGTCTATGCAGTACAAGTAATCATTAGTACAAACAACATAGATCGGACAGCTTATTATTTGATGGCAGTCCAGGGTCCATGTTGTTTTCAGCTAGACACGACTTATATGTGAGTATACACAGTAACTACATATCAAGAAATTGCAAGCAGTAAGAAAAAATATGTAGCTCCAAGCTGAATTTTGTCTAGTCAGCATATTCCTAATTCCAACTTTGTAATTTATCATTTACAGCCCATGGCATTTATATGCAAATATTTTATATCAAACAGTCTAAAAATAATAAGGATAGAACATCAATAACTTATATCATGACATATGGTACAGTAGTTGGAAATTTCACTGTTTGAAGTGCATAGTGAAAACAAGTCCACGTGGCCTTATAGTAAATAAAACAATAAGTCAATGTTGCCATATAGTACATACAAAAATAAGTCCATATGGCCTTATTGTAAGTAGTGAAGATAAATCTACATGGCAGTGTTGTATGAGGCCTTATAGTACACAGTGAAAGTAAATCTATGTGGCCATATTGTACATAATGAGGCCTTATGGTACACAGTGAAAGTAAGTCTATGTGGCCATATTGTACATAATGAGGCCTTATGGTACACAGTGAAAGTAAGTCTATGTGGCCATATTGTACATAATGAGGCCTTATGGTACACAGTGAAAGTAAGTCTATGTGACCATATTGTACATAATGAGGCCTTATGGTAATAGTGAAAACAAGTCTTCATTAATTTCAATATGTCTATGTGATCTTCAATAACTTCCACAACTTTAAATTTCCAAACCTTGAAGTAGGTGACCCTAACAAAATAGATAGAACATCAATAACTTATATCATGACATATGGTACAGTAGTTGGAAATTTCACTGTTTGAAGTGCATAGTGAAAACAAGTCCACGTGGCCTTATAGTAAATAAAACAATAAGTCAATGTTGCCATATAGTACATACAAAAATAAGTCCATATGGCCTTATTGTAAGTAGTGAAGATAAATCTACATGGCAGTGTTGTATGAGGCCTTATGGTACACAGTGAAAGTAAGTCTATGTGGCCATATTGTACATAATGAGGCCTTATGGTACACAGTGAAAGTAAGTCTATGTGGCCATATTGTACATAATGAGGCCTTATGGTACACAGTGAAAGTAAGTCTATGTGACCATATTGTACATAATGAGTCCTTATGGTAATAGTGAAAACAAGTCTTCATTAATTTCAATATGTCTATGTGATCTTCAATAACTTCCACAACTTTAAATTTCCAAACCTTGAAGTAGGTGACCCTAACAAAATGATGGTACAGATATTACCTCCCCTGATATCTATGCTGATGTTTTGTAGAACCATGAATTAAGGTACAGATTAGAGTAGACATAAGTTGCAATAGGCTATGAGGAGAACAGTGGAAATGTCAAAATTGAAACGATTATTGCTATTTCTACAGTCCATACAATCATTAATAGATATAAACCAATACAGAAAACAGAAATGCATCATCACAATTTTAGCTTTCAAGTGATGAGGGGGTATTTTCTAACCTCTATATTATATAATTCACTAAGAGAAAATGAAATCTCTATTTTTGGTCAAAATGTCTGACAATAACTCTTTCAAAACAAACTGAAGTTCTCTGAGATGGTAATAGAGGATCAATTTCATATTTGCTTTTCTTATTTTCTTTCCATTAGTCAATAAAACAGATGTTAAAATACAGCATATTATATGCAAACCTCCTGAATGGGAGGATATTCCTCCCAAGATGGGAGGGTCTCCTGTCCCTCCTATCACTCACAAAATTCTCCAGTGTACCCAAATTTATTACTGACAAATTCTAATTTTTCCCTGGTTCCAGTGCAGTATATTTATAGTAATAAATGGCTTATATCAGGCGACTGAACTAGTTTAAGAGTAAGATAATTAGTTGCTGATTTCAAGCAACATAAAACAATTAACATCCTTTGATTCTGTCAACAGGGCTAACTGCTTTCAGTTTTTGAAGTTTGTTGACATAAATTATACGTGTGATCTGAAGTAAATCTGAAAGGATTAAATTTATTAATTGACCATGGTTGAATTACTAAGGTTATCAATCAGTCTAAAACAGTGTCAATTTGGTGTTTAAAGTTTGTCAAGGTATCTAAATGAGCATTTATCTCCAAATGCTAAAACACCAAAAATCTAAGCAACCATAACATCACATGAAATTCAGTGATGGAAATAGCAGTTTCAGTGATGGAAATGGGAGTTTCAGTGATGGAATTGGGAGTTTCAGTAATGGAAGTGGGAGTTTCCATGATGGAAATGGGAGTTTCATTGATGGAAATGGAAGCTTCAGTGGCTGAAATCAAGTTCAAAGGACATAAATATGCATTCTGCCTTAAAGCTGATTTTAAAATATGCTATTGTGGCAATAATGACATAATGTGTCACGCAGAATATCAAAGCATATTACGCATGATAGTAAATATACCATGATCACAGCAAAGTTTGTGGAATCTGTATTAATTGTGGATAAAAATATATGTGCCATGACACTATTTGTGAACTTTAATGCTCAATATAATCTCCCATTTATGGTAGCTGGTCATTTTCAGATCGAGTCAAAATAATGCTTCCCAACTCCGAAATTGCACAAAATTTCTAATAGAAATTGATGAAATCTTTTCAAAATAGTCATGCAAGCTTTGGGTCCTCAATGGGATAAAAAAAAGGTCTAAATGACTTCTTTGTTCTGTCACATGTATGACAAAGATATGTGTAATTATATTTAGATATCTGTACTTAATTAAAAGGGATGACTTAATTTTCAAAATTTGTTTTCTTAATTCTCTTTCCCATATTCCCTCAATGAATGCATACATTTTGATGCCTAAATCCTTTTGATCTTTTATCAGACTTGAGATTTCTTTTACGATGACTGAATTCTTTATTTATTTCTGAAAATGTTCATTAATATCTTAGCTTTTGCAAAACTTCCACACAGTGATACTTCCCAATGGACAGATCATAACCTGTTGACCAGTGGACAGATCATAACCTGTTAGCCAATAGACAGATCATAACATGTTGCCAGTAATATTTCATGCACGTTTTTCTTTCAGAATTTAGAAAAATGCTACCAATTCCCTTTTTACTGTTTCTGATCACAGTTGTGGCCATTTGCTGCACAATAAGAAAACTTTTACCTGAAATGATCAATGAATCAATACACTTCTATAGTATTGGATAATCAGCTTGTTATGATTTTACACATAATAGTATAATACAATCCAAAGTCAAGGGAGGTAATACAGTCAGCAATTTTTGGACAATCTAACTCTATGTTAATTTTAATTGCAAATGCCAGAAATTCAATAGGAGTAAATTTTACCTGAAAAGTGGATTTTTTATTTTTAATTTACAAAAAGAATAAAAGTTTATTTACTGAAGAAAGAGACTCTTAAAAAGGACTGGAAAACCCAAGGCTAATGTCAGGTGGAAATACACAATCTAACTCTTAATATCATACGTATACATTTCATTTCTTTGCATTAAATTCTGGAGTGAATGCTTTAAATTGTTACCAATACAATGTACAAGCATTCCCTCATTATAAACCACTCCATTATAACACATTTCCTGCTATAAGCCACTCCATTATAACACTTTTATTTTTTAAGCCACTCCATTATAACACAATTCCTGTTATAAGGCAAGTAGTCATGGATCTTATTTCATCAAGTGGTTATAAAACTAGATTCTGTACTTCATTAAAAGACAGCATTGGTATTAGGTGATACACTTCCATGGAGAGTGATGTAATGTGTAATGTTCTTTATTATAAGACATCATTGCTGTAAGGTGGTGTACTCTATTCTGGTTTCCATGGAGACTGATATAATGTACACTGTTCTTTATTATATGCATCATTGCTGTAAGGTGGTGTACTCTATTCTGGATTCCATGGAGACTGATATAATGTGTACTGTTCTTTATCATATGGCATCATTGCTGCAAGGTGGTGTACTCTATTCTGGTTTCCATAGAAAGTGATGTAATGTATACAGTTCTTTATTATATGGCATCATTGCTGCAAGGTGGTGTACTCTATTCTGGTTTTCATAGAGAGGGATATAATGTTTACTGTTCTTTACTATAAGGCATCATTGCTGTAAGGTGGTGTACTCTATTCTGGTTTCCATGGAGACTGATATAATGTGTACTGTTCTTTATAATAAGGCATCATTGCTATAAGGTGGTGTACTCTATTCTTGTTTCCATGGAGATTGATATGATGTGTACTGTTCTTTATTATAAGGCATCATTGCTGTAAGGTGGTGTACTCTATTCTGGTTTCCATAGAGAGGGATATAATGTGTACTGTTCTTTATAATAAGGCATCATTGCTGTAAGATGGTGTACTCTATTCTTGTTTCCATGGAGACTGATATAATGTATAAAGTACTTCATTATAAAGCAGTCGAACTATAACACAAATATTTTACGATATTTAGATGATATATAATAAAAGTTGTATAGAAATTTTTAAAGATAAAATGTTCACAATTTTAGAATCTGACTACTGTATATAGCTAAAGAAATTATCCTGACCCTCCTTCTGACTAAACTACCTCTCAATTAATCTGAAATTTGTATTACTCTTGAACTCGGACACAGTACCGCTTGCACACCACATCCCCAATGTACATGGTCTGGAAAGAAAAACAGAAATGAAAAGACATGATATGTCAGTCTGTTTATTTGACAGTCTAATTAGTGGCTAGATTCATTTATATACAAATGTTTTTGAGTCTAGTTAATGAATAGATATATTAATACATATATGTATTTAACAGTCTAGTTAGTGACTGAATACTTTTCTATAAATGTATGTGAGAGTCAAGTTAGTGACTAGATTCATTATGTTACATGTGTATTTGAGAACTTAGTTAGTGACTAGAAACATTTCTATGTATCTGTATTTGAGGTTGTGTTAGAGACTAAATACATTCCTACACCTATGTCTAGTTAGTGGACTTGTTGCTTGAGTAGGCCAACTTGCAAGCTTGCTGGGCACTGCCAAAACAATTCATCCACACAAATATTCATGCAGACCTGCTAGTTTGGCAGACAGACTTGCAGGCCACTGCCAAACAATAAATGTACACAAATATTCAAGTAGACTTGTTGCTTGAGTAGGCTACCTTGCAAGCTTGCTGGCTACTGCCAATTCATCCACACACAAATTCAAACAGACTTGTTAGTTTGGTGGGAAGAGTTGCAGGTATGCTGGCCATAGTCAAGACAGTTCATCCAGGCAAATATTTATGTCGGTCTACCATTTCGTTTTCAGGCAGATTTGCATACTTACATGCCACTGCCAAAAACTATTTATGCACAATAATATTCATTTAAACATCCACACAAATATTTTTTTTTACAATAATTCAATAGTCCATAACATTATTTAGTCTTTTAAGTAAATTAGTTTGGGCAAATGGCATTAAAATGTCTGTTGAATTCCATAGGCAAATTCTGCTGTGTCAGCATGTGTTCACAGCTATAAATTTCAGAACAAATCTATTCTCTAATTTTTTGTTTGAAAGACTTGCTTACCAAATAACACTTTTATGAAAACTAGG
This sequence comes from Megalonaias nervosa, assembly GCA_016617855.1. NCBI lineage: Eukaryota > Metazoa > Mollusca > Bivalvia > Unionida > Unionidae > Megalonaias > Megalonaias nervosa. The sequence continues at coordinate 35,231 of JAECUM010019985.1, forward strand.
ATATTCCACTAAAAGTCCACTAATCAAATAAATTCAGGTCTCTGCTAAAACTCCACTGGTTCTTTTTGCTTAATCGCTGTAAAAAAATAATTTGCACATTTTGGAATAAAATCTGTTGATTCCCTCCATGCAAATTCAACTGAAGGCTGCAAAATTCCACTAAGTCTTGCTGCTCAATTTCAAATGATTTCATAATATATAATCTGACATATATGTATACAAAATTTTGTGTTTATTCATTGTGTTCCAGAACTTTTAGGGGTGCCAGGTGGCTGAGTCATGGCTTTTGCTGGGGTTTTCCTGGGTTCTTCTTCCAGCAGTTATACTGGCTGCCATGTATAGCCTATTATGCACTAAAAGATGCAGAACTTTAACATGACATAGTCCATGGTTTGTTAGGTACAGGTACTATCTGATTTTCATCCACTGTACAAAACACCCAACTACAGACCCCTAACAGTTCCTCTCTTACCCCAGGGCTAATCACATTTTATTTCACCCACTTGTCCAGAGCAAGTGGTCTTACAAAATGCACTTGTCCCACCTACATTTTGTCTTGTCCCAAAACTTTACTCTCTTGCATGACTTTAATGAGATATATTTTACTCCATCCAAAAAGCAGAAGAAATAATGTACAACAAATTCATTTCTTCAAAGGGATTACCTTTTAACTATCAAGCAATCTTATATACCTTACTTCTTGCTCCGATATGGCAGCATCTGTGCTTCCATCAGCAAGAACGGAAAGGAAATTACTGGAACTGAGACCTTCCTAACTTCTTGTCTCAAGACTTTATCAATTAACAAAGCAAAATATTTTGTCCTTAGTTTGTTCTTATAATTAGCACCAAGTTTAAAACCATTCTTCTCCTAGAGCACTAACAGCTTTTCATATCAGAAAGTGGTTTTCCATATTGGGCGATTGTGTCGGCTGTGTTAAAGAGATGTTACAACTCTATGGTCTTAACATAAGCAAAAAGAAAGAGCAAAACCAACAAGTTTGTATAATTGAAAATATAATTCACTTTCCTTAAATACAAAGTTAAAAAGTAAAAATAACTTACAGTATATTGAATGAAATCCTGAAGTCTTAAATGATCTATCAAGTAATCTGAATGAGTTCCAGAGTATTCCAAATGATGGTCAGTAATATACTGATTTATCAACAGTACAGAAGAATATGATATAAATCCCCAAATGTTTTTAAAATAATTCATAGTAATCTCATGACAGCTATAAATCCAAAATGTCTTTCAATGAATTCACAGTCATCTCGTGATAGCTATAAATCCCAAAATGTCTTTAAATGAATTCAGAGTATTTCCGTACAGCTATTACTAAAAAAAAAATCTGAATATTTTGCACACAGTATTCCACTGTTCCAAAGAACAATTAAATTAAATAAACAAATTCCTCTCAATAAAAATTTCCCAAGACTGGTGATACTAGTAAAAATGCCTACAGTATTTGCTGGCCAATAAGACAATACTTTTGACTAGAAAATCTTAGCTTTGTCTTATACTCTGAATCGACTTATGTACAGATTTTATCATCTGAATCACTTTATCATATGGCATATAATATTTTGTATTGAAAAAAGTTCTCCAAAAGTATGCAAAATAATGTGTAAAAAAAATATATTTCATTTTGATGAAGAGATCATGTATGAAAAAATATAGGACCCCAAATTGAGAAGGATTTTAAACAATTACATGATCGTCAGTATTAAAAATTAATGTACATCAGATGCAAATGCGCTAAAGCAGCATGCATTAGTAATATACGTTGTTTTTAATATACATTGTTTAAATTTGATATATGTGCATTAGAACTGACAAATTAGAAGATCAATAACCATGACAAAGACATTCCATTACAATTTTCTTATTGCACCTCACGATGAAATAAAAATTATGCCCCATTATGAGAGAGAGAGAGAAACAAGAGAGAGAGAGAGAAAAGAGAGAGAGAGATATCTTTATGATTGTACGGTAATCTGTATTGTTCACTTACTTGATGACTGTGATCTTACTCATGTACAAAAGTACAGTACCATAGTTCTTTATCAATTTAATACCACAAGGTAAGCAATTCCTTCTAGTTTTAATTATCACTTCCACTGTTCATGAATCACGTGGCTTTGTAGTGGTATTTACATGCTAATTAAACATGTTACAGCTGTGGTCAGGTTTTCGAAGCTAACACCTGTTTGAGGTCAAGATTCAGCAGACCAGATTAGATTAGTGCTGCTACCAATATGGAAATGAGGCTACCCATGGTTATTATGAATAAGGTACCATATAATGTAAGGAAATGCCAGGTGGTTACTCACGTAAATGTCTCAACCACCGACACCTTTTCAACAGCAATTACAGTAATATATAACACAAGCAAAGATCAAAAACAATTGCCGTCTAAGTACAGAAAGAGTACATGCACTTTAAAAAAATAATCTTATTTGTTGGGAATGGAGAGGTTGTTATAACTGCAAAAAATATTAGCATGTGAAATGGTCATTCTTGGGATTTAACCTAAATGGAGCCATTATGGATATAAATATTGTGAATATTTAAACCCTGAAGGAGTATGATATGTATTTTCATAGTTTACATTTACTATTTAATTTATTAATGTTTTCTCATTTTGACAAAAGCTTCAGCTAAACAGGGGCAATAAGGTAAAATAAAACCCCAAAAATGAAGAGCTGGAATATCTCTCTCTCTCCCATATATACATCGGGCCATATTTTACTTTGATCACGAGGTGCACGAAGAGAAATGTGATGGAATACATATGCATCTCTCTATCTCTCTTCCACCCAAAATTGTGGAAAAAGCATTTTAGCATTGGTGGTGCAATTTCCCTACTGCTGGTAATCTGAAATGGTGTACAGTGATACTTTTAGTAGTTAGTTATTATAAGTTAATTCCACATAGCAATGTGAATTTTATCTTATCTGTTTACTCATCCCAGATTCATTTGAGTGGATCATTCTTTGATTTCAGTCCACGGCAATGAAATAACTGAAAGGCACTTTACTGACATAAATGTCCATTTCCTTTATGAACTGATTAAAAGAAATGAATGAGTCATTAATATTTTTAATTGATTATACATAGATCAGCTTCAGTGTTTGATATCGTGTTTTAAACAATTATTTTAATGAAGGAGTGGTCAGTCTTTGCATTTTAACAATAAAATTACAATATTATTGGCACTTAATTGGTGGCTGTCAAATGAGGTAATCTTTTTCTATGTGGATAAAAAAGTTTTTTTCACAAGGATGGTCATAAGGAAGATTCACAGAAGGAAAATTCATGTAACAGAAGAGGTTTAAAATGTAAGGCTGCCACTTAGTCTGAGGTAACTATTTTTCCAATGAGACGTAAGTCAGACTTAGTGGCAGCCTTACAAAAATATCAAATATGACATACCTAAGGGACTCAGTCAGACTCAGTGGCAGCCTTACAAAAATATCCAATATGACATACCTAAGGGACTCAGTCAGACTCAGTGGCAGCCTTACAAAAATATCAAATATCACATACCTAAGGGACAAAGAAACTTATGTCACATTGGGCTGATAATTATCCCTGGCTGAATTCACTGACTCTGAAGGAAACGTGTTTTGCAGTTATTGTAAGCAATTTCCCATTCTGGCATGGGTTGGATATTCTACTAGTCATTTGACAATAGAACAGACAAATTCAGGATTTAAATGTGCAAGTCTCATGACACTTTTGGACATCCTAAAACCTGTACAATGCTGTATATGAATGACACTAGCCTGCATGTGCAGAGAATTCCTGAAGTTGGATATGCTATCACGCCACTGGGAAAGGATATTTTAAAATTAAATGAGAACGAAATGAAAATTAAAATAAAATGTATATCTGTATTATGTGTATTATCATTCATGATTACAATTTGTAAGGGTTATTTATTTAATAACATTTATGAATGAGTTTGTACTCTTAGAGCAGGTCATTCTATTGATCATGTATAGTGCATAGATTCATTCATAAGTTCCAAGGTTGAATCCAGGTAAACATCACATGATGTGAATGGAGGTAATGGGTTTTTCTGAAAGGCCAAGATGACTTAATGCTTGGTTACTTAATGTAGAGCATGCAACCCTGTTTACTAGTTTAAATCACTGAAGGAAGAATATGTGTCCTACATATCTTAATGCATTTTAGCATTCTATACAAGAGAATTAATACTCAGAATTACCGTATTTGCCGGCCTATAAGTCAGTTTGGAGTATAAGTCGAATGAGCAAATTTGGTAAATTTTCCATCCTTCATCCATATATAAGTCGATGGTAAGTATAAGACGAGGCCAGATCAGTACCTCGGCTTTGTCTTTTTTGCTTCTTTCCACAGAGCATCACGAATTTTATCTTATCTGTAACTCAATAACCTTTCCAGTCTGGATCATTAAATGTAACTTTAAAATTCCTAATTTGTTTCATATGAAGTATTTTAAATGTATTATGTACTTCTAGCTATAAATAGTGACGATGACCTGAAAATGTATTGAGTTACAAATAGGATAGACCACTCCGGAGGCCTAGTGGTTTGAGCATCTGCCTCAGATGTGGGAGGTTGCGGGTTCAAACCCTGGCCAATTCATACCAAAGAACAGTTTAAACACAAACTTGAACCAAATCAGCAAAGCATAAAATATGGATCACAGTAACCTACTTTTTTGATCTTGGTGTAATATTTATTAAAATGTATCCCACCCACCAAGTTTCCTGATATGGTTCCATGTATTGCAATATGGAACTGCTCCGGTGGCCTTGTGGTTAGAGCATCTGTCTGCAATGCAGGAGTTTGCAGGTTCAAAACCCAGCTTAGTCATACCAAAGACATAAAAATGGTACTAACAGATGCCTCGCAATTCTCTCAGCATTAAGAGGTTAGTGTTAGTACTGGTCAGCTTGGTGTCAGGATAATGTGCCTGGGTGGGACATCATGCTACATGTCTGAAGCATGATGCCCCAGTGGTAGACATCAATATAAACTGTCACACTGCAGGCATAACAGCGATATGACTGAAAAAAAATTTGAAACACTACTAATTAATCATACCAGATTTGTCTGTGGGCACCAGATGGCTGTCAATGTGAGTTTGAGTCTCGGATGTGGGTATGTGAGAAAGCTGCCAGTAGCTTCCCGTGGCTTGGTGGTTCCGACCAGGATTTTCTTGGGTTCTTCCTGTACCAATTATACTGGCCACCATATACAGCCTATCTTGCATTAAGAAATGGTGTTAAACCCCATCAAACCTGGCCCTCCCCAATCTAGTTCTTTTTAAGTGTTTTGATTTACAAATCATTTGGTCGCTTAGCCCAATAAGCAATCAAGCAATAATTTGCCTGACATGTTTTGAAATAGGAAAAAAGTTCTTGTCCCAGACTAGACTATCACTTTGGAAAATTGTACTTGTCCTACTTCAAAAATGATTCATCCAGGATGTCAGGCTATGGGATTTTATCAGCCCTTTACCCTCTCCATGTAAATTTCTTGTGGCTTGACAACAAACCTCTACCTGTAGCAGTTTCTCTCATATCCTCTTCCTGTGAAAATCTTGTGGTTTGACTAGACTACAACCTCCTACCTGTAACAGTTTCTCTTGTACCCTATCCCAATGCACTTGTCGTGGCTTGACAACAGACCCCTACCTGCTGCAGTTTCTCTCATACCCTCTCCCTATGAAATTCTTGTGGTTTGACTAGAGACCTCTACCTGAAGCAGTTCCTCTCCCACCCTCTCTCTGTGAACCTCTTGTGGCTTGACTGAACTTCCCTCTTCTATTGGTGTCTGCTTGATAATTAATTTCCCATCTTTGTATGTTGCTATGGCCTGCAATCAAATTATTATATAAATAAATACGTAAACTGTGATTTATTGTACCTTCCTCCAGTACCTGAAATTAACCTCCAGGACCTGCAGGATTTCACATTAGTAACTACTGAAACAAACTGCAAGATGTAGAAGTATTTGGTCAGCTTTGAAAATTGCTACTTTGGGTTGCTGGTCAGACAGTAATTTCAGATTCCGCCACACATTCTCTCTCTCTCTCTCTCTCTCTCTCTCTCTCTCTCTCTCTCTCTCTCTCTCTCTATATATATATATAAACACACACACAGTGAAGGACAATACACAAAATAGAATTTGTACATGTTTATGCAGGTAGTGAGGTATAAAATAACACCAGTATATTGACTGTAGTGAATGTAGACTAATGTCACCAGATGGAAAAACTGATCAACAAAGTTACAGGTCCTTCTCTTCTGGAGTCATAAAATCCTAGAAGTCTTTGGATCAACAGTTAGTTACTAAAATCCACAGGCTGCACAGTTTAATACTATTAATAATAATCCACAGGCTGCACAGTCAAATGCTATTAATAATAATCCACAGGCTGCACAGCCTAATAATATTAAAGGTACAAGACTAGTATAGGATGCAATGGATACATTTATGGAGACCTGTGAAGAGTGATATAAAAAAATAAATCATGTCAATATATATCATTCTAGATATGTAATTACTATATATATTTACTATATATATCTAGCAAACGTTGAAAACCCACATTTTGGGTCAAATTCTCTCAAATGTATATCCATGAAAATATTCTTCTCTTTCTTTCTCTCATGTGTGTGTGTGTGTGTATATATATATATATATATATATATATATATATATATATATATATAGTTACAACTCTAGGTCTTAAAATAGAAGTGAAACCGACAATTTAACTAAAATCAACAAGTTATTTATTTCTCTTCCATACAAAGCAAAAATCAAAGAGACACTTGCATATTGTAAATAAAATTCCATATAATCCTAAATGTCCTATAACAAGTCCAAATGAATTTAATAGTCTTGAATGTCCCGATTTAACACAATGATGCAATCCAAGAATGTCTTTGAATGAGTTCACAATAATCGATAGTGTGCAGTAATTACAATTCATATTTAGGTAATACCTCTGAGAGACTGAACTAAAACGGGAATGAATTTGTTATCACATCCCTATTTATACATATTTTCACTTGATCTGCATCATAATACAATGTGAAGATTTCAAAAGGAAACTACTAGTCTAATTGTAAACAAGTCTGGTCTTGAATTCAAATGGTGTATATATATATATATATATATATATATATATATATATATATATATATATATATATCTATATGACTCCTTATGAGCTTGGGGATGTAGAAAATGTCTGGTAAGAGCCCCAACAGACCTAGGGATGTGTAACAGGGCTGGTAAGACCCGTTACATACTTGGGATGTAGGACAGGCCCAATATGAACCCCCATGGCCTTGTGGATGTAGAATTTCTTAGTAAAAACCCCTTCAGATTTGGAAAAGTAGATTGGTCCAGTAAGACCCCCTGCTACAGGCTTGCAAATGTATAATAGACCTGATGAAACTCCCTATGCATTTGGGATGTAGAACATGCATTAAAGTCCCCTTACAGACTTGGAGATATACCACAGGCCTCATAAGACCCCTTACAAACCTGGGGATGTAGAACAGGCCTAGTAAGGCCCCTTATATACTAATGGATGTAGTACAGGCCTGGTAACACCCAATACATATTTGGGGGTGTGGCACTGGCCTCATAAGACCCCTTACATACCAGAGTATGTAGCGCAGGCCTCGAAAAGCCCCTTGCATAATCGGGGATGTAGCACAGACTTCATAACACCCCTTACAGATATGGTGAGCACAAGCCCAGCATGGCTTGGGGATGTAAAATAGTTCCAATTTGATCTCTTATTGATATGGAGATGTAGAATAGAAAAAGTTCTGCAAACCGTTAACAGGCAACTAAAGGAGACAGGAAACATGGTGGCCAAGTGGTTTCAGTGCTGGCCAAAAGGCGCAGTTTGGAATTATACTATCAGATTGGTTTGGGTGTAGCACCCTTAAACAATTCCATA
>JAECUM010019988.1:0-61611 GCA_016617855.1 Megalonaias nervosa
CAATGCATGTATGTGTCTGTGTGTTTTGGTCTTGCTATCCAATGACTATGCATGTGTGTCTGTGTGTTTTGGTCTTGCTATCCAATGACAATGCATGTGTGTGTCTGTGTGTTTTGGTCTTGCTATCCAATGACAATGCGTGTATGTGTCTGTGTGTTTTAGTCTTGCTATCCAATGCATGTGTGTGTCTGTGTGTTTTGGTCTTGCTATTCAATGACAATGCATGTGTGTGTCTGTGTTTTGGTCTTGCTATCCAATGACAATGCGTGTGTGTGTCTGTGTGTTTTGGTCTTGCTATCCAATGACAATGCGTGTGTGTCTGTGTGTTTTGGTCTTGCTATCCAATGACAATGCATGTATGTGTCTGTGTGTTTTGGTCTTGCTATCCAATGACAAAGTGTGTATGTGTCTGTGTGTTTTGGTCTTGCTATCCAATGACAATGCGTGTCTGTGTCTGTGTGTTTTGGTCTTGCTATCTAATGACAATATGTGTGTGTGTCTGTGTGTTTTGGTCTTGCTATCCAATGACAATGCATGTATGTGTCTGTGTGTTTTGGTCTTGCTATTCAATGACAAAGTGTGTATGTGTCTGTGTGTTTTGGTCTTGCTATCCAATGACAATGCATGTCTGTGTCTGTGTGTTTTGGTCCTGCTATCCAATGACAATGCGTTTGTGTGTCTGTGTGTTTTGGTCTTGCTATCCAATGACAATACATGTGTGTATCTATGTGTTTTGGTCTTGCTATCCAATGACAATATGTGTGTGCATGTCTGTGTGTTTTGGATTTTAATATGGTCTTGCTGTCCAATGACAAAGTGAGAAAAATAAGACATTTTAGAAATTCTATGTGACAGAAATTGAACATTGTTGAAAAGTTATGCAACTTTTGCAGCCAAAGCTGCAATAAAGTCCATGGAAATTTAGGGCGTAAAATAATTTAAGTGTCAATTTCACATAAAAACCATGTCCACCTTTCAAAAATCATGAATTTGTGAAAACAATGCACGTATTTCTCATATACACAAGTTTCAGATTTTCTGCACCTTTGCCACAGCATCTTAGCACTGTGTTTTTAATAATGAGATCTCAATGTATAAAATGCTATTGCCACAAAAAATTATTATCAAATGCCAACAAATTGTTACATGTTCAATTATTCAAAGATAAATGGCTCCCAGATATCAGGTTGACATACTGTTACATGCTAATTATTCAGTGATAAAAGGATACCAGATATCAGGATGACAAGTTGTTACATGTTCATGTATTCAGTGATAAATAGACACCAGATATCAGGTCAACAAGTTGTTACATGTTAACGTATTCAATGATAAATGGATACCAGATATCAGGATGACAAGTTGTTACATGTTAATGTATTCAATGATAAATGGATACCATATATCAAGTTGACAAGTTGTTATATGTTAATGTATTCAATGATAAATGGATCCCAGATATCAGGTTGACAAGTTGTTACATGTTAATGTATTCAATGATAAATGGATACCATATATCAAGTTGACAAGTTGTTATATGTTAATGTATTCAATGATAAATGGATCCCAGATATCAGGTTGACAAGTTGTTACATGTTAATGTATTCAATGATAAATGGATTCCATATATCAGGATGACAAGTTGTTACATGTTAATGTATTCAATGATAAATGGATCCCATACATCAGGATGACAAGTTGTTACATGTTAATGTATTCAATGATAAATGGATCCCAGATATCAGGTTGACAAGTTGTTACATGTTAATGTATTCAATGATAAATGGATCCCAGATATCAAATTGACAAGTTGTTACATGTTAATGTATTCAATGATAAATGGATACCATATATCAGGTCAACAAGTTGTTACATGTTAATGAATTCAATGATAAATGGATACCATATATCAGGTCAACAAGTTGTTACATGTTAATGAATTCAATGATAAATGGATCCCAGATATCAGGTTGACAAGTTGTTACATGTTAATGAATTCAATGATAAATGGATACCAGTTATCTGCTTATGTACATCAGACTATTGTGTCACACACTGAGTTCAATCAAGGTCACATGACTATTCACATTTGAAGAAGGAACCAAGCATTCAAAATAAAGAATGACTCTCAAATAATTTTTTGGGAAATTTGACAATGATTTTGTTTAGATAAAAAGCCTCTGAATGAAAAACTTTCACAAATTAATATTAATAATGAATATTAAAAATAATTGATGGGGAATATGGGAGGACTGAAACATGATTTGTCTAGGACATAATTAATGGGACCAGTATGGAATTACAAATCAAGTACATTACTTTGATACATGCATGAGAATGAATTTACTAAAACTTTATGATATAATTACTGTAAGTCTGTTAATAGCAATAAAATTTCAAAGAGATTTATATTTCAGTTATCAGCAATACTTGCAAAAATTCAAATTTTTGAATATACTTGTAAAAATTCAAATTTTTTTAATACACTTGTAAAATACCAATTTTTGAAGATTCTGCAAAATTTCATATTTTTGAATATAATGTAAGAATTAATATTTCTGAATATACTGTACAAATTCTATTTTTGAATATACTGTACAAATTCATTTAAAAATACTGTAAAAATTCACATTTTTGAATTACTGTAATTAGTGAAAACAACTATATTCTGATCAACAACCAATCTCCAAATAAAACCATTTTAGTTGTTAATATTTCAGTGTTCTATTGAATTATGTGACCCTTTTCTTGTAACTTTCATAATAATCAATGCTTCTAGTTGTTTATATTTCAGTCATCTATCGAAGTAGGTGACCCTTTTTGGGTAGATTTTAATAATATCAGGAGGATTTGTACATCACTACATCAATAAATCTTATGACAATTATAAACACTCATAATTGATAATACTGAAAAACCTAAACATTTGCAAAATGAAAAAAAGAATTAGACTAGTTGTGGATGTAATCCATTCCACTTTGCTATATTAATAGCTAATTAACACATTAAATTCAATGTAATTCATTCTATTTTGCTATATTAATGCTAATTAACATGTTAAATTCAATGTCATTCATTCCACTTTGCTATAGTAATGTTATTTAACATGTTAAATTCAATGTAATCCATTCCATGTTGCTATGTTGATAGCTAATTAACATGTTAAATCCAATGTCATTCATTCCATTTTGCTATAGTAATGTTATTTAACATGTTAAATTCAATGTAATCCATTCCATTTTGCTATGTTAATAGCTAATTAACATGTTAAATTCAATGTAATCTATTCCATTCTGCTATATTAATTGCTATATTAATGCTAATTAACATGTTAAATTCAATGTTATTCATTCCACTTTGCTATAGTAATGTTATTTGACATATTAAATTCAGTGTAATCCATTCCATTTTGCTATGTTAATAGCTAATTAACATGTTAAATTCAATGTAATCTATTCCATTCTGCTATATTAATTGCTATATTAATGCTAATTAACATGTTAAATTCAATGTTATTCATTCCACTTTGCTATAGTAATGTTATTTAACATATTAAATTCAATGTAGTTCATTCCATTTTGCTATGTTAATAGCTAATTAACATGTTAAATTCAATGTAATCTATTCCATTCTGCTATATATATTAATGCTAATTAACATGTTAAATTCAATGTTATTCATTCCACTTTGCTATAGTAATGTTATTTAACATATTAAATTCAATGTCATTCATTCCATTTTGCTATATTAGTAGCTAATTAACATGTTAAATTCAATGTAATTCATTCCACTTTGCTATACTAATAGTTAATTAACACACTAAATTCAAAGTAATCAATTCCATTTTGCTACATTGATGCTTTATTAACATGCTAGATTCAATGTAATCCATTCCATTATGCTATGTTAATGCTAATTAACATGTTAAATTCAATGTAACCCATTCCATTTTGCTATATTAATGAAACTTAACATGTTAAATTAAATATAATTCATTCCACTTTGCTACAGTAATGTTAATTAACAATTTAAATTCAATGTCATTCATTTCACTTTGCTATAATAATGTTATTTAACATGTTAAATTCAATGTAATCAATTCCATTTTGCTATGTTAATGCTAATTAACATGTTAAATTCAATGCAATTCATTCCACTTTGCTATAGTAATGTTAATTAACATGTTAAATTCAATGTAATTCATTCCATTTTGCTATATTAATATCTAATTAACATGATAAATTCAATGTAATCCATTCCATTTTGCTATAATACAAATTAATATGTTAAATCTGATGTCAACACATACCTGTAAGCCACTGGGTTAAATATGGGAGCATTGTCATTTACATCAGTGACCGTCACAGTAACAGTTGCTGTGGCAGTGTTGGTCCCATCGCTTCCTGTAACCAGTAGTGTGTGAATGCTAGTCGTCTCTCGATCCAGACTGCCCACTAGTATAATCTCGCCAGAACTGGAGTCAAGGCTAAACAGAGAGTAAGTACTGACAAAGGCATAAGTTACTGTGTTGGCTGTATCAGCATCATTTGCTGTGACTGTTGTTATAAGTGTCCCTAGACTGGTGTTTTCAGCAACTGTACTGCTGTAGGAACCTGTCAAATTTATTGATATTTTGAGTAGTTAAATAAAAAATTGGCAAATCCTGTTGTATGCAGTTGTTTTATCAAAAATGCAATATCAGCACATTTAAGATAAGATTTTATTAGATTAAGTGAAATAATGGGCCTCATGTATACAGTAACGACATTTATTATTTTGGAAAAATCAATTATCCCTGTATTTAATTTATATATACATATACATGTTGAAATCTATAACATGAGGAATGGCTAATCACACAACACCATCAAGTCATAATATATACCTGGGAAAAATTTCATTAAGTTATCTTTATTGGTTCAAAAGTTGCACTCTGGACAAAGATACAAAACACAGAATTACATTTTGCTTTGTGAGACCTGGATCTTGAGGTACATATATATTTATAGTTTCATGCTTTGATGTGACCTTTGATCTTGAGGTATGTATCTATTTATAGTTTCATGCCTTGTTGTGACCTTTGATCTTGAGGTATGTATCTATTTATAGTTTCATGCACTTTATTCTAATACATGTAGTAATAAATATTTCATTTTTTTGCCTGATAAAATAATTTATCCAAATTTTACTGAAGCCTTTAATGTTCAAAGCATGCAAGTGGTTAGTAATTTTAACAAATGCCTATAAAAAACAGAACTCCAACACCTATCATGTATGACATTTTTTTTTAAGATAGAAATACAATTTAAGATCGAAGTACAAACAGTCTACTGTGACCAGTGTTACAATTAAAGCACTCAGACAAGCTAGTATTTAAATTAGAAAATTCACAGATACACAAATCTTTGCATTCCCCCACTGTAAGGCCCATCATTGTAATACAACTCCTATTATAAGGCAAGTATGAACAACGATCCCAGGTCATTAAGTGGCAATAAAATTATATTTAATATATCCCTCATTATAAGGCAGTCTCATTATAAAGTAGTATACTCTATAGCCCTTATGGAGGGCATTATAATAATGGAATGCTGTATCATATACCTCATTATAAGGCAGTATAAGCTATGGTTCCTATGGATAGCATTAAAATGAGGGAGTGTTGCATCATATATTTCATTATAAGTCAGTTTCCTTGCAAGGCAGTTTATTTTAGCTCCTATGGACAGCATTATAATGAGGTTATGTTGAATCATATACCTCATTATAAGGCAGTTTGTTTTAAGATGGTATTTTTGATAGTTCCTATTGAAAGCAGTATAATTAGGGAGTGCTGGATCATACCTCATTTTAAGGCAGTTTTGCATCCATAGACAGCAGTATAATGAGTGAGTACTGTACAAAGGAAGACTGACCACGGAAAGAGGGATAACTTGTTACTGTCCTATAAACAGTACTTGGACTAGGACAAAAATATGATTTTGAAAGTGATCGAAATGACTCTGTTCCCTTCTTGCTTGTAGTGATGATACAGTGGAAAATTTAGATTTTTAACGCAGCTTTAAAATTTTTTCAGTCATATTGCTACGATGTCTGCAATGTGACAGTTTATGGTGATGTCTAGTACTGAGGCATCATGCCGCAGACATGTGGCATGATGTCCCACCCAATCACATTATCCAAACACCAAGCTGGCCAGTCCTAACACTAACCTCTTAATGCTGAGTGCTTAGCAAGGCAGCTGTTAGTACCATTTTTTAAAATCTTTGGTATGACCTGGCCGGGGTTTGAACCCACAACCTTCCGCATCCGAGGTGGACGCTCTAACCACTAGGCCACCAGAGCAGTCCACAGCTAAGTGATGCAAGTCTAATATTTTATTTTGATATGAAATTGTTTATCAAGAGAAGTTTTCAATTTCCCTTGAAGCAGCTAGTTGTCTACCATATGGTCAAATCATGGTCAGAAGGCAAAAGAAGACACAAAGTTACACAAGTAAACATGAATATTAAGATTGTCAGTGGAGCTAATTTAATGTTCAGCTGACTTTTCACTACAGGTCACTAAATAGTAGGTGTCATCCTTCAAGCCACCTACAAAGTTTAGGCATGAGATACAGAACTTAAATATATGTATGTGAATAATTTTCCTTCATTCAGTCCCTATGACCTTGAACTTTGACCTATTGACCAAAATCAAATAAGTATATTTCTTGCCTCAAATGGAAGTCAAGATATCATTCTGAAATCATTTTCTTCTTAGAGTCACTATGACATTGACCTTTAATCTTCTGACCCCAAAAATCAGTAGGTATATTTCTTATCTTAAATGCAAGCCATCTACAAAGTTTGGCAAAGGTACAAGGTATTTCAAATTAAGTTATTATGTGGAAACAGTTTTATTTTTGCCAGTCACTATGACCATGACCTTTGACCTTATGACCCTGAAATTGATAACTGATAGGTTTCTTCAATGGCCCAAATGCAAGCTACTTACAAAGTTAGATAACTGCAGATAGTGGAGAACTTAACTGAAATGAAACAGGGAACAGATGGAAAGACATATGAAGACATATGACTGGACAGATGGACAGACATAACATGACATACTTCATATTTTGGCAAGCAAAAAAAAAATTAACAAAATGCAAAAAATTCATTTCAAAGGAAGCAATATAATATTCTGCAAGTGGGAGAGAGAGCATAATGATGAAACATAGGATTTACCTGAGTTGGTGAATGCAGGTGTTGCTTCATTTATATCAGTGACCACTACACTGCCTTTCACCTGAACAGATCTAGTACCATCTGACACAGTAATAATGAGGTCAAACTTGATGGTGCCACCTTCATAATCGATGACATTTTTCAACTGTAGAATACTGCTACTCATCTGAAAGAAGGTTGTGCTTCCACTGCTAATGCTGTAGGTTAATGTGCCATAAGTGGCAGTATCAGTGTCAGAACAAGTCAATGTGAGAATTGAGTAGCCCACTGATGCTGACTCAGCAAACGATTCGCTAAACGTCAGCTGAGTACATGTTGGAGTATTGTCATTTACATCAGTGATAGTGACACTCAGAGTTGTTGTTGCTGAGTTGGTACCAGCCTCCTCAATTGCTTGAACCACAATACTGTATGAGCTAATCGTCTCTCGATCCAAAGACGAGCGAACAGACACATGCCCTGTGTCAGGGTTAATACTAAATTGGTTACTGGCATCTCCAGACAAAATTGAATATTTAAGCTTTCCAAAAGGTGAGGTGCTGCTGTCAGGGTCAGTGGCAGTAACATCAGCCACTGAGGTACCAATGGCAGAATTCTCCATTATTGATGCTGTAAAAGACCCAGAAAAAGTGGGACCGCCATCATTGACATCAGTGATGATAATGTCAATAGGGACTGTGGTAGTCTTGGCAGGTAAACCACTATCCACAACCACCAGGTCCAACTCATATGACTGCACACTCTCATAGTTAAGGGCATCTGAAAAAAAAGTCAGACAAATTCTATCGACTTATATATATTTTTTTTTGTCAGGGAGAAATCCTTGCAAATTTTCTGATTTAAAACACCATCAATACTTTAGCAATAATAACTGCTTCAAGGTTATATTTTCTGTTTAAAGCAAAACATATTATAATATCAAACATAAAACGGCCATAAATATATATATATATATATATATATATATATATATATATATATATATATATATATATATATATATAATGATTCTACCAATGCATCCTAGGGCTATATTCAATGGGAAAAATACTTTATATTGTGGAGGCATAGGGATCAAATTCTATGGAATGAATATTTCTTCTTTAAAATTTTCAACCATGGTAAATACGAAGATAAAGATTAGGATTACATTGTGTAAAGAAAAACATGACAGTAAAAACAGTTTTAACAAAATATTTAAAGAAATTTTTGTATCTGTTTTTCCAAATATTTTGTTGATTTATTTTTTGTTACTTTTTAGGTATACATTTGAACCTGTAACATGGGAGACCAATTCTCTCAGCATCAGTAATGCCTCCCATCCCTCCCATAAAGGTTTAAAAATAAAAATACAACACCAAATGTCCGGATCCAACAATATATACTCTTTCTCTCTCTCTCTCTCTCTCTCTCTCTCTCTCTCTCTCTCTCTCTATATATATATATATATATATATATATATATAGAGGGAGAGAGAGAGAGAGAGAGAGAGAGAGAGAGAGAGATATGTGTGTGTGAGCTTGAGAGTCTGTACAGGTAATTCAAATTGTTAATGCCATTTAGTTATTAGCATAGGGATGGATTCATTCAAAACAATTTAGTGATCTTGCAATTCTAAAACAAAATTCTGGTGCAAGACACTTCATCAATGAGAAACCTCAATGAATAATTCTGAACTTACCAAATCTGCAGAAGACAGATAAATTATGGCACAGTAATGAAAAATTACATATTCATTAAAATGCCCAATAAACTGGTGAATGACATTTCTATGTACATTCGTCAACTTTGTAACAAATGCTGAAGTATCTTGTACCAATTTTGTGCATCTCCATTTGATGGCAAATCAAACTTTTTAACCCATATTTTCAGAATTTTTTATGTTAGACATGTAGTTTGAAATTCATCTTTTGTCATTTTGCAGACACCAAGTCCGTTTGCAGACACCAAGTCAGTTTGGTGCTTTAAATTATTTAGTTACCGGGTATTGGCATTAAAGTTACCACCCATCTTAAAATCTAACACTAAAGAAGCGAAACCAAGCATCTTTTCCACTCACCCATTACCAAATCAAATATGGGAGCTGGAAAAGCGGAACCAAACAAGACTTACCTAAAATGCCTGAGTAATCAAACACATTCAAGAGTTATAATCTGTTCCAAGCAGGAATCAGACCTGTATCATGAGTAGTGGAAGCTATCACCTAGCTCTATATATACACACTTTAACTGAGGATAATCACAGTAGAGATGTGATCGTGTGCTTTCCTGTCAACAAATAGAGACACTGACATGGAAGCTGGGACCAAGATCAAACTGCTTGTCTATTAAGCCTGGATAGGAAGGAATGATGTTACATCCTTTACCATACACAGACTTTACTGACTTCATCGAATGTATCCTACCTAATCATATTCATATATGGAAATTTAAGTAACACACATACATAGGTTCAATATAAACTTCATTATAAATGTAAATAATCTTTGGCATAACGGAGGCAAATCCTGTCATAGCACACTGTACCAGCTGAGCTCTGAATTTTTTTTCTACAGGAATACCTCAGGAAGAGAGACTTGGGGGAGTTTGTAGGGTTATGAAGAGTGTCCGACACCTGTATGTGGAGCCACAAGGGGCTGATACAAGGTATATTGGGACACAGATAACCAAAACTCAATAAGTCTGATCCTGAGGATTACTATGATAACAAACATCAGCTGATACTCCATACATGCACGGTAGGAAGCGGGTATAAAGTATATGGGCACAATAGTTGAGTACATTTGAGTACTGACACAAATTGGGGTTCAAAAGCAAAGTTGTGAATGCATGAAATTTGGAGATGGCCCAAATAAAGTGAAAGGAGCCCTGTGACTATGGAACAGTGACTGTAAGGAAGGCCCCCAATTTAAGGAAATGTAAGGACAAATATAGATAATAATGATTGAGAATGCAATAACGTGAAAAACGCATGAACCTAAGGTTTCAAACCGCATGATAATCCTGATGTGCCTAAAGGTATAAACATTATATATATGTATCAGATAACCAGTTAGGAATTCACATGTCCGCTAATAGGTGATACAGCTGAAATGACACTGTAGCATAGGATGTGAAAATGAATGACTGGCATGTACAACATCTCTGAAGTGTTCCAAAATTGTATGATTGTATCACTAAGTAAAGAAGTGGAATAGTGCATTGATTGACAAGTGTGAACTGACAAGTGAGACACACGCTGTGACATCTGCCTCTACACAACGGTAACTCTATCGGGGTGCACCTGAATATATCTACAATATGCATTAGAGGACCATCGACCCAAACCTGGATCAGATGGTCTGGAATTCCAGCCTTAGCAGCACAGGTAGCTGCCCCCATTTGGAAGGAGTGTCCATTATAACGATGTGAATCATAACCTAACCTGAGCAAAACAGCCTTAACGGTAGCAATAAAGATAGTTCTACTTAAGGCGTGACCATTGTCCATGAGGAACAGTGGATCACAAAGGCAAGCTCCAGCTATTATCCGAATACAATGGAATTTCCTCATCACATGGAAAGGACATACAAGGACATCATAGTTCATATCATAAATATGATAACCACACCTTGACGGAGAACATCAGTCTTAGATGCTCTACAATGCATAATGAATATGTTCATCTGTATGAAATATTACATCTGACATACACAGATTGTTTGTTGCAGAAAAAAATGGGTTCCATGAATAGCAAATTATTGACACTTCAAAAAAAAAAGCATAAGAAGCCAGCACACAAGTAGTTTGTAGTAAGAGTTTAGTGTACTGAGTTACAAAATATATCAAAACAGAGGCCCCCAAGAGGATGCCAGTTTGAATGTGACAATCCATTTGGAAGGAATGGTGTCCAAAGCATATGACACTAAATGTATGTACACTGCTGTTCCTGATGATTAGGGAGAACTCTGATGTAGCGTGTATAACATGGAGAAGACTGATGTCCTAAAGTTCTAATTAGATGGTCCTCCATACCAACTCCAGCTGCAGATATGATTGCTCCTGTACAAAATGAATGACCAGAAAAGTTTTGCTCATCATAGTCCAGGCGCACAAGCAGGAGCTTCAAGTAAGACAGAAAAAAGTTCTCTACTAAACAGACATCCCATGGAATCCACAAATAAAGAAGCATCCACATCATGACCTCCCATGGAATCCACAAATAAAGAAGCATCCACATCATGACCTCCCATGGAATCCACAAATAAAGAAGCATCCACATCATGACCTCCCATGGAATCCACAAATAAAGAAGCATCCACATCATGACCTCCCATGGAATCCACAAATAAAGAAGCATCCACATCATGACCTCCCATGGAATCCACAAATAAAGAAGCATCCACATCATGACCTCCCAGGGAATCCACAAATAAAGAAGCATCCACATCATGACCTCCCAGGGAATCCACAAATAAAGAAGCATCCACATCATGACCGCCCAGGGAATCCACAAATAAAGAAGCATCCACATCATGACCGCCCATGGAATCCATAAATAAAGAAGCATCCACATCATGACCTCCCAGGGAATCCACAAATAAAGAAGCATCCACATCATGACCGCCCATGGAATCCATAAATAAAGAAGCATCCACATCATGACCTCCCATGGAATCCACAAATAAAGAAGCATCCACATCATGACCTCCAGCCAAAACACTTTGCTGCCACATTCTCAGATACTTTTAATTGTTGCTAATTTTGTCTGGTACATACCAACAAGAGTCCTTCAAGGGGACTGATGCTCTACTGATCAAAAAGAATTTTCTGGAATCCATTAGAAGTCCCCTTCTACAACCCTTTTATTTGGTTATCTGCTGAGTATTGAAACCATCTCAAATGTTCTTGAGAAACTCCAATACACCAAACTATGTAACAAATGTATTTTCTAGTATGTTTGACTTAACATACTCACAAGATAAATTTAGTACCAAATTTCATCATGGCCTCTGACCTTGATCCAGATATCATGGATAGATGATCACTGAATTGATCCAGATATCATGGACAAAAGATCACTGAATTGATCCAGAAAATGTCAAGATATGCCCAAGTTTGGTTAATCTTTAATAAATTTTAAACAGTTAAAAAGAACAAAAGAAACAATTTGTTGAACTGGCATTATTCAACATCTTCTAAATATTTATCCATAAACTGGGTTTAATCAAAAAAACTTCATACTTGTTTGTGTTATTGTACTCACAATCCATTATGGAAAAAAACCCATTTAAACTTAAAATTAATGTCAGATTGCTGACTATCAACTTGAAAAACAAATATAAAGTCTGGTAAAAACTCAGTGAGGTACAAACTCCAACAGTGACCTTTGACATCATTGACCTTTGACATCATCCCAATGTCAATTAGGTCTGGTTTTCAAACTCATTCATCACAGCACTGACAACATGGTAGTCAGATCTGCACCATTTTCATTTTCACATGAAACCAATTATATTGTGTTGTAGTGAAAACTCCACTGTCAGTGGCATCATATACATACATGCTGTAGTGAAAACTCCACTGTCAGTGGCATCATATACATACATGTTGTAGTGAAAACTCCACTGTCAATGGCATCATATACATACATGTTGTAGTGAAAACTCCACTGTCAATGGCATCATTTGTTGAAGACTAGCAATAACAAGAGAGAGATAGCCAATATGGAGGTCAGATCAGAACCATTTTGATTTAGGACCAGCTAAAGACTGCAATAATGTTTCAGTGAAAACCCTGTCTGTATGACCATCCTTTCAGGAGAAGTAGCCATAAATAGATTTTCAAGATGGCCATCAAGGCAGCCATTGTTGAGATTAGATCAGCATTTTTTAAAATATAGAACCAAGTACATACTGTGATAGAAAGTGTTTTGTAAAAATCCATCTGAAATATACTAATCTGTTCAGGTCGATCAACCATAATTTTTTTTTAAAATATGGCCATTGTGCCAGCCATACTGAACGTCAGATCAGCAACAATTTCATAGCAGCCATTTTGGAGGTCAAATTGGCATTATTGTAATATAGGACCAACTTCATATGGCAACAAAAAGTGCTTTATGAAACCCTGTTTGTATGACCATCTGTTTAGAAGAATAGCCATAAAAAAATTCCAAGATCGCCACCGTACCAGCCAGATTGGAAGGTCAAATCAACACCATTTTCAGTTGGGACCAAATATAAACTGCAAAAGGTGTTTTAGTGAAAACCCATGTTGATACAACTATCTGTTCCAGAGATTAAGCAATAAGAATTTGAAGATGGTCATTTTGTGAGCTTAGATTAGCAAAATTTTCATTTTGGACAAATTACATATAATTAACAAGAAGCAGGCTGCAACATGCTTGCTGTGTCCATCCAAGAGAGTTTGGTAAATTAGTGTTGCATGAAAATGTATCCACATGCTAAGTAAATGTACCCACATACCAGGAAATGTATCCACATACTAATTAAATGTATCCACATTCTAAGTAAATGTATCCACATTCTAAGTAAATGTATCCATGTAACAAGTAAATGTATACACATACCAAGTAAATGTATCCACATACCAAGTAAATGTATCCACATCCACATACCAAGTAAATGTATCCTCATACTGGGAAATGTATCCGCACACTAATTAAACGTATCCACACACTAAGTAAATGTATCCACAAACCAAGCAAATGTATTCACATACTATGTAAATGTATCCACATATCATGTAAATGTATCCACATACCAAGTAACAGTACACTGTTGCCAACTGTACTAACAACATAAAAAATGGTAACAGTGAGGTGTGGACAGATAGACATACAGGCAATAAGGAACTATTGATGGACATGCACATGGACACCAAAGTGATCATTATGTCACAAAAATGTTTCAGTGGGCACTGCACATGAATAAAACCATCTGTTCAGGGGGAGTAGCCAAAACAAGATTTTCAAAATGGCTGCCCTGGTGGCCATTTTGTGAGATCAGATTTACACCATTTTAAACTGGTAAACTGCATACAGTAAGAAGAGTTCTTGTGAAAACCTATGTCAGTATGTCTGGCTGTTCAAAAGGAGAAACAATAGTTCAAAATAGCTGCCATAGCAACAATGTTGGAGGTTATATTGGAACCATTTACATTTTGGACCTACATGTCATATTAAGTCATTTAGTAAAACCCATTTGTAAGCAATGGCAGCCATCATCATTGGGCATGAGATCAGTAGTGTGTGTGTGTGTGTGATTTGGATTTTTAATTTAGCTTTAACAATTATTCAGTCATACTGCTATGACGTCTGCAGTATGACAGTTTATAGTGATGTCTAGCACTGGGGCATCATGCCACAGACATGTAGCATCATGTCCCACCCAGTCATATTGTCCTGACATCAGGCAGAACAGTCCTAACACTAACCTCTTAATGCTGAGTTCCTAGCGAGGTAGCTGTTATTACCATTTTTATAAGCCTTTGGTATGACTCTGCCGGGATTCGAACTTGCAACCTCCAGCATCTGAGGTGGATGCTCTAACCACTTAGGCTACCAGAGTGGTCTGATCAGTAGTATCTTTGTTTAATCCAACTACCAGGACTTTTCAACATGGTTACCATGTTAATTGTGCTGGACGCCATTTAGGATCAACTAAACATCATGAGAAATCTTTCAGAAAAAACCATATGTTGATGAGGCTATCCATTCAGAAGAAGTAGCAATAACATGATTTTCAATATGGCTGCCTTGGTGGCTACGCTAAAAGTCTAAGGGAAATAGTTTTTGTAACATATCTCCAAGTAGCTTATGAGTCATGATAACAAACTTGTGCCAATGAATGAATAATGACAGGCCTTTGCACAAGATCTTTTGGTCTTTAAAAATTGAGACAGAGAAACTCCTGACCGGAAATAAAATTTCCCAATCAAGTTTTGTAAATTTCCTGATTTGACCTTTCAGGGCTATCCAATCAAATTTTGTAAATCTCCTAATTTGACCTTTCAGGGCTGTCAAATATATGTTGACAAATGCAGCCTGAAGACTTCTGTCTCCTATACAATATTCAATACTTACTTGACAGCTTTAGAAAAGGTGTTCCAGATAGGTCAAGACTGAAAGAGGTCCCTGGAGACTGAGTAAGGGTGTACATCAGGGTTGAACCACTATCGGCATCAGAACATCCAAAGGCTGCTATAACCGTTGAGCTAATGGCTGAAAAAAATGTATTCCAATATTTTTTAAGAATTATTTTTTTCTCTACTCAAACAGAATAAATATATATATTTAACATAATGGCAAAATAATGAGAAGAAAGGAGAAATGAGAAATTATTTCAAATCAATAACTTTACTGACAAACATTTTGCCCACAAAGCAGGGTCATAATGTACGACAAAACTTTACCAAGTTTGTAAACATGCCAGACGCAGTAGATGTGAATCAGTTGGCAACTGAGATACTGTTCAACTACTTCAATCAATCAGAAGCTAGAATAAAAAGAAAAAAATTCAACAAAAATGATCAGAAGATTAAAAATGAAGCACTTTTAATGGTAAATATAAACTTATATAAATATACCTCAACCCAACCCCTGCCCCCATAATGGAGATGAGTTTAAATCCAAAAGTGCACCACTCTTACAAAAATATCAGTGACTCAATAAGGGCAATAACTCTTACAGAAATTGGGTGAGTACAGTGACATGATAAGCACATCTTCAGGTGATAATATTTACCATGTGTTATTGGCAATCCATCAGAAACTGGGGAACTAGTTGCACTACAAAGATTATGTGTCAGGCAGAAAGAAGTACAGACGGATGGACATAGAGCCGGTAGTATAAAAATATATAGATGCATTAACTGTAACTCAAACACTAAAGCTAACGATAACTATATATTTTGTATTTAAATATGAGTGTCAAACTGATGCAATAAATCCAACGATTCATATGCAACAATAAACATGTAAGGATGTGTACCAATGAACAATGCTGCCGATAGTGGTAACCAAAATTTCCATTTTAGTCACTACATAACTCCTAAACTGAATGATATCATCTAATTATTTTCACTACTGTTTATGTCATGTGATTACATTCTGAGTACTAATTTTAGCTAAAAGCTTATTAGTCAAAACCAAGCTCAAGCTATTAAAATACTGTTAAATCATACTAGTTATACTTTACAAAAAGTTAGGAGTTTAATAGTTTTGTTATGTAGTGATATTAATTCACATCACAGTCTTGTGGTGAGAAAATATGATAATTCAATTTCATCACTATCTTTACCCAAATTTCGTGCTCTGGAAAATTTTGCCTTGTACAATACAATAGTACAATATAATAGTAGTATCATAGTACAATATAAGAGTACAATATAATAGTACAGTATAATAGTACAATATATAATAGTACAGTATACTAGTACAACATAATAGTACAGTATAATAGTACAATACAATAGTACAATACAATAGTACAGCATAGTAGTACAATATAATTGTACAGTATAATAGTACAATGTAATAGTATCTCTGGAAAGGCTCTTGACCTGTGTCTTCTGGCAAGGATACAACATGGCTGGCAGGACTGCAGGAAGGGGCATTGTCATTTACATCTGTCACTGACACTGTCACAGTACCAGTTCCCTGACAAGAAAATAAAACAAATGTATGCTTCCCCATTTGTGAATTAGTTACAAACACATATCAAGTTACAATTCTTGAAAAGAATTTTCAACAAGGCCAAAAGAATCAGCATTCACCTAAAAGGAATCAATAAACAAGACACCCAAATGGGCCTGAGGTTACTCATCTGGTTCAAAAGCAGTTAGCCAAGCAATCTGGGTCAATGGGATGCTTTCTGTAGAAATTTCTTTAAAATTCTGCTGCTTGTGCATGTGATGACAATAAATATTTTAAGGTTTCTGTGTTTTCTGTATTTTACTCTGTATTTGATAGCAGATCAACATCTTCTGTTTAATACTGAATTGTCTTTATGTCAGGATGATCTGTGTCAGATTTGGTTAAATTCTGTTTGGCAGTTTTTTAAACAAAGTAATTTTAATTATTCCTATTTTAAACTGAGACAGCCACATTTAATGGCAGATTGGCATTACTGTATTTACTGTACATGTTGGGACACCATATTTGTTAGGACACCATAAATTAATTTTTAAAGTAATTATTTTGTGCACAGTATGTTCTGGGACACATCGTTTTTACATGTCGTAAGTTGTGGGACACCTTTTATATCATTTTAAAATTACATGTCAGAAAATGCACTCCAACTGAAATTTTATTTAAAAAAATATAAAACTGTACTTAGATAAAACTCTTTAATCCACTGCAGCATCATCTCATCAACACATCCCTTCTCCTACACATGTATGATCCATTCTTTCGGTGCATTAATATCTTTTTTAGCTTTCTCATGCCTTGAAAAATTATCATTAGAGGCAACACATCTCCTGAAGTGGAAACTGCAAGGACTAAAGTCAGATTTTTAAAAATCTGCACCAGTCATGCTAATTCTCACACTTTTAACCCCCATCTTGTTCGTCAGTCCATCCAGGAATGAGATCAAAGTACACTATAATTTCATCCATGTTAATGATCATATCATCTTATTCTCTTCTGACCTTCAGGAATTCATCGAATGATTTTATTTTCTCCAAATCTTCTGGGCAAAGCTGGGTTGTCGATGTGCGTGCACGAAGTACTATATTGAGTCACTTTAAAATTGTTCCATTGTTTCAATTTATTTTCAAAATTATCATGAATAAGGGTGAAAAGGAAGCAAAGTTGGATTCCATACCTCAGCCGACTTCGTATATTAAAAAAAACAAGTTGGCACACTTAAAAGAATCCAAAGTCAGCATCTGAGGGCAGCTTGCTTTGTAATAAAATAACCTTTGTATTGATATATTTTTTTAAAAAAAATTTGGCTTAAAATTATTCAAAGTTGGCTTCCAAGGTTGGCTTGCTTTGTAATAAAAATAACCTTTGTCTTTGATGACCTGTCAGTAAGTTCAAACATCTATAGTTATAATTAATACAAATGGGCATTAATGTTTGCAAGTAAATAGTATACACAGCAATAACTTGCCTTATTAATACTTTTTGTAACCCATGCTAGCTAAAAGATTGACACTTGCACTGAAGTGAATGTATTTTCAAATAATGATGTTAATTTGTGAGATACTGTCATATAGTTGACCTGGATATAATTCAATCTTGGTTATTTTGCACCTAACACTTTGTCATGCATGAATGGCAGTTGTCTTCAAACAATCAGTTGATGATTTCCCTCTTGTTTGCGATTTTGTTGGATCCAGTTTTCAGTCGGATAACATATTCAAACCTCTGAGTATAACCAAACACAATTTGTTTCTCAATGTTTATGTCAATGAACAGTGTGCTCTGTGTTATCAGACATAAGTAATACATCTGACAGTTTGGATGCTTACTCTACATATACGGAATTCATGAATATATTTTATCCTTTGCTGCTCATAATGAAAAAGAAGGAATAAATGATAACAATACAAGGTTGGTTTCTTTCCTTTTATTATCAGGTAAGTGTTTTGATTATCTATTTTATTACAATGTGCAGGGGTGTGTGTGTGCAAATTCAACACAAATTTATTTAATTTCTTAAGTCTTGGGACATATGATCGAGGTAAAAAAAACTTTCACCATAAGTTCTGGGACCGGAAAAGTTCTGTTGTGATTTTTGAAAAGTCATAAGAAGGTTTTTGGTTTGAGTAAACAGTAGTCCTACTTGATGATGGATCAGCATCATTTGTATCAACTAGACGGCCTTCATGATAGCGATGTCTTTAAAAGTTTGTCATGCTCTAATTAATGGTTTTCAAGATTTGTTTAAATCCTTTATTAATTTTCAGAAATGTCAGCCATATTTTGCTGCAGAATTGGCATCATTTAAAATCAATCTGTGAGTTATGAATTATGGTAAGCAGATGATGAGAAAAATGCAGTCCTCCCACAAGAAACAATGGAGAATCTTTCACAAGCCTTTAAAGATCTCTGACAGGATTGTACAAGGGAGATAACTCAAATGGAAAGCATTCAAAAATTGATAACCATGCCCACTGAAATGCTCTGTACAGGTTGCACCTGATATTTTATGACTAAATATTGTACTGAAACCAGAACCTATTACAAGTTATTAATTGCACTGCTGATACGAATCTGTGTGAATATTCATTTTGAATATGTACTAATATATTTATCAATTACGTGAAAAATCAATTCATTCAAAATGCCCAAATCTTGATCATCCATCAAATTTTGTACTTGGTCGAACCATCCCCATATAATTTCTGTCTTACCAGACACCGAGAATTCATTTATTTTTGTGGATATCAACTTTCAACATCTGGATGGGTACTTAAATTCAGGGACTGGGGAAAAGTCATAGTGTTTCTATAAAATGTGTATTGTCTGTTGAGTGGTTAAATTAATAGCCATGAAAAATAGTGAATTCATTGTAAGTTTATACAGTAGTGTGAAAGATTGTGAAAAAAGAAAATTCTTTTACATCACTGGAAAAGACTGTAGTAAAGGCAGATGCAAACCTTAACTTGCACTAGAGGTACACAGCATAAAATCATTTGGAACATTATGATCTCTTTATGATGCAAGTTGAATAACATCAACTTTCTGAAACAGACTCAGAAGCAGTCAAAGTGATACTTCCCAAACTAGTCAGTTTTTGGCAAATGAATATCTGGCTAAATATGCAGAATAAATCATCAAAAAAAAAGACAAACACTGAAGATAACATTTCATGATGTTTTCACATCAATGAAATACCTGCACTTTTACATTTTTAATGTAATTCTTGCAATTTTCAAACAGAAAAAAAAAATGAAGAAATCATTCTGTTTCCATATCCTAAACTATTGCTTGCATTGCTATTGGTTATGACTCATCACTGAATTATTGTGACATCAATGAGGTTATTATAATGACACATCACTGAATCATTGTGACATCAATGAGGTTATTATAACGACACATCACTGAATCATTGTGATATCAATGAGGTTATTATAATGACACATCACTGAATCATTGTGACATCAATGAGGTTATTATAATGACACATCACAGAATCATTGTGATGTCACTAAGGTTATAATAATGATACATCACTGAATCATTGTGATGTCACTGAGGTTATTAAAATGACACATCACTGAATCATTGTGATGTCACTGAAGGTTATCATAATGACACGTCACTGAATCATTGTGATGTCACTGAGGTTATAATAATGACACATCACCAAATCATTGTGATGTCACTGAGGTTATTATAATGAAACATCACCAAATTGTTGTGATGTCAGTGAGGTTATTATAATGACACATCACTGAATCGTTGTGATGTAAATGAGGTTATTATAATAAAGAAACAACAGCAGGCATGGCAGCAATTCAAAAGTGCCAACATTTACATCCAATTTTGTTCTAGAATGCAACACAAAATGCCAAGGATGACCTGAGTTGCATGAAACAAAAAAACTAAGATTAAAAATAAATCAAATTTTTTTATTTCTATGCAATTACTGAGGTGATATATCTAAGCGTCTCTTTACTTAAATGGAATTTAACAGAAATATTTAAATTCAAATCTAAACTTTCTTTACAAATGTTTCATATTTTTAAGAATCTTAAAATCTTTTGGCCTGGTGACATGCTAATGTTAACTGGCGATGTGCCACTGTCAACTGGTCATAAGCCAATGGTAACTGGTGATGCACCAATGTTAACTGGTGATACACCAAAGCTACCTGGTGATATGCCAATGCTACCTGGTGATATGCCAATGCTACCTGGTGATATGCTAATGGCAACTGGTGATATGCCAATGGCAACTGTGCCTATGCTATCAATTATATTCAGATGTCTCATTCACTTTTACAGGTGTGATCAAACAGTTTTCATGGATTATACCTGTAGTCCACCGCCATCCTCTGCTATAACTATGACCTCATAATACTTAGCCCCAGCAGGAAGAGTCTCATAGTCCAGTGTCGCTGTTGCCAGGTTGATCAACCCTGTCAAATGGTTCACCATAAACTTTCCAGACCCACTGTTACTCACTGAAAGGTTGGAATGTCAAGTAATTAAAGTCAGTTACATGTATGCCATTCATACAGAGCACCTTTATTTTGGTTAAGATTTTGTTAATATGTACCATCTATGTTGGATGGATTGTTGACTATGCTCACCTGTCAATTAGATGTCAATGGACTGCAGCTTACATTGGCTAACTAACCACTACCATCACTGACTAAAATCTACCCAATTTGCATACATTTCTAACAAGGTTCTCATGTGCAGCTTATGAGCAGCTCATGTGAATTGGTGAGATTTTTCTGTATGGGTGGCTATAGTTATAGCTTGTTGCTTGGCTTGTTGGGATATCACTGACAGGTGGCGAGTTTTATGTAACTATAGCCATATGCTCACCTGACTTTATTTGTCTAGCTCATGAATGCAAATATGCCTACCAGACTTCATTTGTCAAGCTCATGAATGCAAATATGCCTACCAGACTTCATTTGTCTAACTCATGAATGCAAATATGTCTACCCGACTTTATTTGTCTAGCTCATGAATGCAAATATGCCTACCCGACTTCATTTGTCTAGCTCATGAATGCAAATATCCCTACCAGACTTCATTTGTCTAACTCATGAATGCAAATATGTCTACCCGACTTTATTTGTCTAGCTCATGAATGTAAATATGCCTACCCGACTTCATTTGTCTAACTCATGAATGCAAATATGCCTGCCTGACTTCATTTGTCTAGCTCATGAATGCAAATATGCCTACCCAACTTCATTTGTTTAATTCATGAATGCAAATATGCTCACCCGACTTCATTTGTCTAGCTCATGAATGCATATATGCCCAACCGACTTCATTTGTCTACATCATGAATGCAAATATGCCTACCTGACTTAACTCATGAATGCAAATATGCTCACCCGACTTCATTTGTCGAGCTCATGAATGCATATATACCCAACCGACTTCATTTGTCTAGCTCATGAATGCAAATATGCCTACCCGACTTCATTTGTCTAACTCATTAATGCAAATATGCCTACCCGACTTCATTTGTCTAACTCATGAATGCAAATATGCCTACCTGACTTCATTTGTCTCACTTCATAACTGGGAAGTGGCTTTTTCTTAAATTGTACTGAAGGGTTTTCCTCAAAACATTCAAAAACATGAATGAACAAAAAGATCATCTACTTATAACCATGATAAACTGTGTAAATGTCATGGCTTTAATTCTAATAGGTTTTGTACTATCACAAAAAATGGATTCTGGACTGATTGATGAATGCGTGTACATGTAGGTTTTGTACTATCACCATAAAATGGATTCTGGACTGATTGATGAATGTGTGTACATGTAGGTTTTGTGCTTTCACATTGAAACGGATTCTGGACTGAATGATGAATGCGTGTACATGTGTAGGTTTTGTGCTATCACAATAAAATGGATTCTGGACTAATTGATGGTTGTGTGTACATGCAGACTTAGAAAATGTATTGATGGGCAGCAGCAAAAGACAATATGCCCTTTTCTTCTATCACAGACGGCACCAAAAATTTTACCCACATTAAAAGAAGCAGAAAATGACCAGGAACCTGTGTATCTGACTACAAAGGGGTCAAATCCAGCATTGAGCTGGGACACCGTGCATCAAATTGATAACAACATGACTGACTAAATTTGTTGTAGCTGTAATGATTACGGATCAAGACTACTCTGTTGCACCAGTAGTCAAATTGCATTTTATTAATAATTTCAACTAAGAACCACAACATCATGACCGACATGTCAAGCAAAATCTAAACCAAATCTTTAATCAAAATCTAAACAAAGATGTGAGTCCTTATCCAATAATAAGAGTTTCACAATAAATTGAGCAGCAAAGGTATCACAAAAGATTAATCAATCAAGAGTGATATGACTGACATGTTCCCGTACCTGAGAGTTTCACAATAAATTCAATTGTACATGTATGACTAGACATTAATCAATCACTAGTGACATGATGGACATATCCCAGGACCAGAGGGTTTTGCAATATATTAAACAACACAGGTATGACTAAACATTATTTAGTGACATGACTGATGTGTCACAGTGCTTGAGGGTTCACAATAAATTCAACAGCACAGGTATGATCCAAGATTAACCAATCACTAGTGATATGATTGATGTGTCCCAGTACTTGAGGGTTTCACAATAAATTCAACAGCATATTTATGATCAGAGATTAATCAATCACTAGTGATATGACTGACATGTCCCAGTACCTCAGGGTTTCAGAATAAATTAAGCAGTACAGGTATGATCTGAGATTAATCAATCACTAGTGATATGACTGACATGCCCCAGTACCTCAGGGTTTCACAATAAATTAATCAGTACAGGTATGACTAGACATTAATCACTCATTAGTGACATGATGGACAGTACCTGCTGATATTGTATAGCTGGATATATCATCTGGATCATAATCAGCATCACTGGCTGTATAGGTTATAAGACTTTTCCCTGCAGACTCATTCTCAGCCACTGTCAAGCATGCACTACTGCTGAAGGTTGGTGTGAACTCATTCACTGGCATCAAAGATATTGCAACAGGAACTGTCAGGGTGTTGGTACCATCTTTAACCTCCACTACTAGAGAGTAGGTCTGGATGGTAGAGTCATAGTTCAAAGCTAAAGAAAAAAAGAAATGCATGACTCAACACCATTTCACAACATTTACCTACTATATTTTCATCCCCATGTCTTTTTCTTCCTCTTTTATCCACTTTAGACAAGATGTTGCTCAATGCCAATCACTCTCAAATGATCTTACTACACTCTGCATTAAAATATTATTTGTCTCAAGTTTATTTTTAGTCCAAAACATTCCTACCATTTTTAAAATCCTTTCTTTAGTTTCACCTGCATACTACTTTTGCGCCTCAACAATTAGTAACACTATGTCGCTCAAATTTATAGATACATGTATTAAGACCACACTCAAAACAACCAAGTTTATCGATACTATGTCATTTGAATCTCATTAAGAAGTCCTCCACGCTCTTATTGCTTTTATAACCTTTATACAAAGTATACATGTCAAACAGATATAGATATGTAGATGTACAAACTGACAAACATACAGACAAACAGAAAGACAGACAGACAAAGAGAGATATCTACATAGTATAATACATTTGAATCTAAACAAACGTTTGCCTTGCTCACTACAAATATAATTTTAATAGTTTCAAACAAGATTAAATTCTAACTGGGCATTTATGCAAACTTAGAATAAGAATAATCAATGTTGCTAGAGTCTATTTGGTGAAATTTGTTCCTAACAAATTCTCCATCAGGTCAGTCAGATCTCCAGTAAAATGTATTCAAGTATAACAAAGCAGATCCAGACCTGCTGTGGACTCAGATCAGCTGGACTCAGGCCTGCTGTAAATCTGGACCTGCTGTAGACTTGGACCTGATGTAGACTCAGGCCTGCTGTAAATCTGGAACTGATGTAGACTTAGACCTGATGTAGGCTCAGGCCTGCTGTAAATCTGGAACTGATGTAGACTTAGACCTGATGTAGACTCAGGCCTGCTGTAAATCTGAACCTGCTGTAGATTAAGACCTGATGTAGACTTAGACCTGATGTAGACTCAGGCCTGCTGTTAGACCTGATGTAGACTCAGGCCTGCTGTAAATCTGGACCTGCTGTAGACTTAGACCTGATCTAGACTCAGGCCTGCTGTAAATCTGGACCTACTGTAGACTTAGACCTGATGTAGACTCAGGCCTGCTTTAAATCTGGACCTGATGTAGACTTAGACCTGATGTAGACTCAGGCCTGCTGTAAATCTGAACCTGCTGTAGACTTAGACCTGCTGTAGACTCAGGCCTGCTGTAAATCTGAACCTGCTGTAGACTAAGACCTGCTGTAGACTCAGGCCTGCTGTAGACTCAGGCCTGCTGTAAATCTGAACCTGCTGTAGGCTTAGATGTGCTATAGATCCAGACTTGCATAAACCCAGACCTGCTGTAGACCCAGATCTGATTTAGTGTAATGTGACAGAAGATCATAATCTATAAGCAGTGTACTAATCCTGGCCCTAGTTTCACTCAAATTCCAAGTCTTCTTCATCAGATTGAAATTTTTACTGGCTGGTAACAAAAAACTGTTCACTAAATATTTAGCTGAAATCAATAACTGAAATAAATTCATTTTAAATTCTATGAAAAAGCATTTTGTTTTATTTTTGAGATTTTCTCAAATTTGTTGAATTCTTTGACTCTTTTTTTTTAAAGAACATAAAAACTCCCATGTCTAAAATTTAAAAATTTCAAGTTATTTTTCATCCCTTCTGCCATCCTTAATACAAAAATCCCAATACTGCAAGAAATGTCGTAAAGAACATGATGTCCAATTGAAATCTGATA
Source organism: Megalonaias nervosa (assembly GCA_016617855.1). Taxonomy (NCBI): domain Eukaryota; kingdom Metazoa; phylum Mollusca; class Bivalvia; order Unionida; family Unionidae; genus Megalonaias; species Megalonaias nervosa. Next base: position 25,769 of record JAECUM010019988.1, read on the forward strand.
AGAAATCTTGAGAAATGTAGAGCCTGATATGCCATCAATGATCAGGGTATATGTTATTACTTAAATGTTAGTAGAGTGTTGGCAGATCAGGGTCTATATTATCACTTAAGTATTGGCAGATCAAGGTATATGTTATCACTTAAGTGTTGGCAGATCAGGGTATATGTTATCACTTAAGTATTGGCACATCAGGGTATATGTTATCACTTAAGTGTTAGCACATCAGGGTATATGTTATCACTTAAGTGTTAGCAGATCAGGGTATATGTTATCACTTAAGTGTTGGCAGATCAGGGTATATGTTATCACTTAAGTATTGGCACATCAGGGTATATATTATCACTTAAGTGTTGGCAGATCAGGGTATATGTTATCACTTAAGTGTTGGCAGATCAGGGTATATGTTATCACTTAAGTGTTGGCAGATCAGGGTCTATATTATCACTTAAGTATTGGCACATCAGGGTCTATATTATCACTTAAGTATTGGCACATCAGGGTCTATATTATATATTATCACTTAAGTATTGGCACATCAGGGTATATGTTATCACTTAAGTATTGGCAGATCAGGGTATATGTTATCACTTAAGTGTTAGCACATCAGGGTATATGTTATCACTTAAGTATTGGCACATCAGGATATATGTTATCACTTAAGTATTGGCAGATCAGGGTATATGTTATCACTTAAGTGTTAGCAGATCAGGATATATGTTATCACTTAAGTAATGGCACATCAGGATATATGTTATCACTTAAGTATTGGCACATCAGGGTGTATGTTATCACTTAAGTGTTAGCAGAGTGTTGGCAGACCAGGGTACAAGCCTGTCACTATATGTATTGACAGATCAGGGTATAGCTGTCATTGTATGTACTGATAGATCAGAGTATAGCTGTCATATGTATTGACAGATCAGGGTAAATGCTGTCACTATATGCACACTGTCACAATATATCAGTAGATCAGGGTATATGCCATCTCTGTAATGTTGACAGATCTGGGTATATGTTGTCACTGTAGTGTTCACAGATCTGAGTATATGTTATCATTGTAGTGTTGATAGATCTGGGTATATGTCATCACTGTAGTGTTGACAAACCTGGATACATACTGTTTGCAGTTGTTTCATATTGTACAGGATGTAAATAATTGCAATATTTGAAAGTTGATTTCCATTACATTGGACCTAGACAAAAAAAGATCAACAAACTGGCTCAATACATATTTACATAATGTGCATGATAGCTCCTCCAATGGACTGCATTGAGAATACAATTGTAGAACCCCTCTAGGCAAAAGCTACAGTGTACATACACAAAGCTTCTACGGTATTACTTTCAAATGTGCAGAATGATTTTGATAACTATACAGCTTTCATTTTTATGGATCTGCATATTTTATTAGACATGATTGAAATATACAGGGTAATAGCTAATTTATAAGACATTTCTTTATTTATCGCGTGCAGTGTGTGCTCAGCCATTTAACAGTGTCATTGTCAGCAAGGTGCAGAACCTGCAGTCCACCAGGGAACTTTGTCAGTGGACAGTTGTTCACAATGCGTGACACGGTCTGAAGAGCTCCACAGCAACAGGAAGAGTCAGTGGCCTGGTCCCATCAGACAAGGTTGACTGCACAATGACCCTGTCCTGTCCGGAAGTGGTTCAGTGTGGTCCACATATGACGTGGAAGGTTGAAACCAGGAGGGCAGACAGATGGCTCAGTTATGATGGAGTGGTTTACAACATCTGTTGAAGACCACTGAACACTCCATGCTGAAATAGCTGTCATATCCTCTGGCAATGGACCTAACCAGATTGGATGTATTGCAAAATCAAGCGGACTGCTGAAAGTGAGGTGATGTCCATATACAGTGGAAGTTTCTCACTGGCATAGACCTTAGCAAACACATTTGTTCTTGCCTCCTGGTGATGCAGTCTGGAGGAGGAATGTTACTGAGTACCAGCAGCCATGATAAAGGAGTAGAACATAGTGTTCTAGAGATTATGCACATTGTTGTGTTGAGCTAGACGTCAATTAACTTGGTGTAGGATGATCGTGTCCAGAAGTAGCACAATATTCGGCTGTCAAATAACAGAGGGCCAGTGCTGACGTCTTGAGCATCTGAGCACTAGTGCCCCAGGCTGAGCCAGCTATTTTGCTGAGTAGGTTGTTTTGAGTGCTAAGTTTTGCTGTGGTTTTCTTCAGGTGGTTGTAGAATGTCAGTGATCTGTCCAGAGTCACACAAGGTATGTTGGTGTCGAGTTGTGTTTTATTTGCTGCCCATAGAGGAGGATGCAAAGTTAATGGTTTGCATTTGCATTGTTAAGGTGGAAGATGCTGGAGGCTGTCTTTGTTATGCTTGGCTGTAGGTGCCATTTCTTGAAGAAGTCCATCATTTCCTCCAAGTCCTTCTTCAGTACCTCCTCAAGCTCAATAAATGAGCAACTCAGGGTCCTGAGAGCAATGTCATCTGCATACATGAACTTTACGCGACTATGTTTCAGGTAAGTCATTGACATAGACATTGAACAAACTTGGTGAAGAACAGACCCTTGCAAGAGTCCATAAGTCTGATGCTTCCATGAACTGCAGCTCTCTCAGATGTTCACTCTGAAGTGCCTGTTGCAAAGGAACAGTTCAATAGTCTCAACTATCCAGCATGGCAATACTCTGGAAATTTTCAATAACAGCCCTGCATGCCAGACTGTGTCATATGCCGCTGTTAGATCAAGGAAAACAACTCTAGTTTTAAGGTTCCTCTGAAAACCGTTTACAGCAAATGTAGTCAGGGCAAGGACTTGATCACAAGTGCTGCGGCCATGCCTGAAGCCTACCTGCTCAACAGTTGTGGTATTCTCCAAGTCTGGACCAATTCTTTGGAGAATCAGGCACTCCAGTATCTTAAAACAGACTGAAAGTAAGGAGATCAGCTGATAACTTGCCGCATTGTGGGGATCTTTGCCAGGCTTAGGGATCACAATAATCTCTGCCTGTGCTACAGAGTCAGTGCACTTTTCCCTAACAAGCTGGATATATAAAGCGGCGAGTCGTTCCTTTGCCTTCTGGCCAAGATGTCTCAAGAACTCAGGCAAGATATTATCATATCCTGCCACTTTGCCTGATGCGATGTTGTATAGCACCGTTTCAAGCTCTGTTGTTGTAAATGCCTATGGAGTATTTTGATCTAGTTCATCTGACTTCCTATGGCAGTATTGTCACCAATCATCTCATACTTGACATTGGTACTGTTTCTCCAGGGGTGCTTTTGCTGCTTTTAATAACTGTCTAGCAACAGCATTTGGTGTGACAACAGGGTGAGCTTAAACTGGTGGTTGCTGAGCGGTGCCCTGTCTTCGAATCTAGCTCCAGCATTTCCGGCTGGAGTGCGTAAAGTTGAGTGATCCTGTAGTTTCCTCCCAGTGAGTACACCTGGCAGACATGACTGAAATGTACAGGAGTATAGCTATTTTATTAGACATGATTGAAATGTACAAGGGTATATCTAATTTATTAGACATGATTGAAATGTACAGGGGTATATCTAATTTATTAGACATGATTGAAATGTACAGGGATATAACTATTTAGTTAGATATGATTGAAATGTTTGAAATATGCAGTGTTATATCTATTTTATTGGACTTGATTGAAATGTTCAGGAGTACAGCTATTTAGTTAGACATGATTGAAATATGCAGGGGTATATTTATTTTATAAGACAAGACTGAAAGGTACAGAGGTATAGATATCTTTACACAATCCTTTCATTTGTATCTTTGCAAAAGTAAGTTAACAGAAAATGTGGAATTTGTGCAAATCTGTTGCCTGGATGCAAACACTGCTTCAGTGCTCATCAATGTGTTTTACCCCACTGATAGTGCCAGTGGCAATTCCTATTTGAAAGGGTGACCCTGTGTTACCCAAGGGTTATGGAGTGCTGATGAATGTGCCTTACCCCCACTGACAGTAATGGCACCAGTGACAGCTCCTATACTGAAAGCTGACCCTGTGTTACCCGATGTTATGGAGTAGGAGAGGGAATCACCAACATCTCTGTCACTGCAAGTCAGTGTTGTTACCTGAAACAGAACATACTTTACTCAGTTTACAATTATAGTCCATTATGACTGCAAATAAAAATATATGATTAAAATTAAAGTTCATGAAGAATTCTTACCTCGTGATTACAAGCTTAAGTTTTACATACTGCTTTGAGAAATCTAGACCTTCTATTTTTTTGGAGGAGAGGGTAAAACTATACAAACAATAGCTTTGCTTACCTTATCTGATTGAGTATTACCTTCATCCACAGTAGAAAATTTCAGTCTCCAATAAACATAATGTTCTAGCAAGTTTTGAACAGAGTGGATACAGACCCAGTCTGATTCCCACATTATAAACACAGACCCAGTCTGATTCCCACATTTTTAAACACAGACCCAGTCTGATTGCCACATTATAAACACAGACCCAGTCTGATTCCCACATTATAAACACAGACTCAGTCTGATTCCCACATCATAAACTAATGTGCAGTAGTATCTGTCCTATTTTTCTTGGTTTGAGACTACTTTTGGGACATCAGACTTCTTTTGGGACATCAGAGCAGGGTGGAAGAAGGGAATCGGGCAATAGTGATATTGAAGTATTACATTATTAAAATTAGTTTCCCCCCTCCCAAAAATACATTTTAATAGTGCATTACCTGTCACTCAGCTTACAGAATTTGCAAGTTCTGAGGGAGGCTGATGGGCCAGTTCTGAGGGAGGCTGATGGCCTCAAAAGATCATATAAAACAATGATATAATCACTCTTACAGAAGGAGTGACCACTTTGGTGACCTAGTGGTTAGAGCATCTGCCTTGGATGCAGGTGGTCATGGGTTTGAACTCCAGCCAAGTCATATCAAAGACTTATAAAAATGGTACTAGGAGCTGCCTCGCTTGGCACTCAATATTAAGAGGTTAGTGTTAGGACTGGTCAGCCTGGTGTCAGGATAATGTGACTGGGTGGGACAAGATGCTACATGTCTGTGGCATTCACCCCAGTGCTAGACATCACAATAAACTGTCATACTGCAAACATCGAAGTGATATGACTGCAAAATTGTTCAAGCTATGTTAAAAATCCCAATCCCAATCCCACACAGATATATCTATACTGTTAGGTCTGACTATTATCTTACATTAAGAATCCAAAACACACACACACAATAGAAGTGTCTACTACTGGAAGATGGTGGCAGATTAGGCAGCCACATTTTCTGCCAAAATTATTTGGTTCAGGGAAAAAATGCTTTTGCTCTTATGCACCAAAGAAAGGAGGAAAAAGTATGTTACAGCTAAAACACAGCTCTCATAAGACCCTCCAATGATGAATGAATTATATATGACAGCTCTCATAACATGCTATGATCATGAATGAGTTTAATCAAACAGATCTCATAACATGCTACAGCGATGAATGAGTTATATATGATAGCTCTCATAACATGCTACAATGATGAATGAGTTATATATGATAGCTCTCATAACATGTTACAATGATGAATGAGTTATATATGACAGCTCTCATAACATGCTACAATCATGAATGAGTTATATATGATAGCTCTCATAACATGCTACAGTGATGAATGAGTTATATATGACAGCTCTCATGACATGCGACAGTGATGAATGAGTTATATATGACAGCTTTCATAACATGCTACAATGATGAATGAGTTATATATGACAGCTTTCATAACATGCTACAATCATGAATGAGTTAGATCAAACAGATCTCATAACATGCTACAGTGATGAATGAGTTATATATGACAGCTTTCATAACATGCTACAGTGATGAATGAGTTATATATGACAGCTCTCATAACATGCTACAATGATGAATGAGTTATATATGACAGTTTTCATAACATGCTACAATGATGAATGAGTTATATATGACAGCTTTCATAACATGCTACAGTGATGAATGAGTTATATATGACAGATCTCATAACATGCTACAGTGATGAATGAGTTATATATGACAGCTTTCATAACATGCTACAATGATGAATGAGTTATATATGACAGCTTTCATAACATGCTACAATGATGAATGAGTTAGATCAAACAGATCTCATAACATGCTACAGTGATGAATGAGTTATATATGACAGCTTTCATAACATGCTACAATGATGAATGAGTTATATATGACAGCTTTCATAACATGCTACAATGATGAATGAGTTATATATGACAGCTTTCATAACATGCTACAGTGATGAATGAGTTAGATCAAACAGATCTCATAACATGCTACAGTGATGAATGAGTTATATATGACAGCTCTCATAACATGCTACAATGATGAATGAGTTATATATGACAGCTCTCATAACATGCTACAGTGATGAATGAATTATATATGATAGCTCTCATGACATGCTACAATGATGAATGAGTTAGATCAAACAGATCTCATAACATGCTACAATGATGAATGAGTTAGATCAAACAGATCTCATAACATGCTACAATGATGAATGAGTTATATATGACAGCTCTCATAACATGCTACAGTGATGAATGAGTTATATATGACAGCTCTCATAACATGCTACAATGATGAATGAGTTATATATGACAGCTCTCATAACATGCTACTGTGATGAATGAGTTATATATGACAGCTCTCATAACATGCTACAATGATGAATGAGTTATATATGACAGCTCTCATAACATGCTACAATGATGAATGAGTTATATATGACAGCTCTCATAACATGCTACAGTGATGAATGAATTATATATGATAGCTCTCATGACATGCTACAATGATGAATGAGTTAGATCAAACAGATCTCATAACATGCTACAGTGATGAATGAGTTATATATGACAGCTCTCATAACATGCTACAGTGATGAATGAGTTATATATGACAGCTCTCATAACATGCTACAATGATGAATGAGTTATATATGACAGCTCTCATAACATGCTACAGTGATGAATGAGTTATATATGGCAGCTCTCATAACATGCTACAGTGATGAATGAGTTATATATGACAGCTCTCATAACATGCTACAGTGATGAATGAGTTATATATGACAGCTCTCATAACATGCTACAGTGATGAATGAGTTATATACGACAGCTCTCATAACATGCTAAAATGATGAATTAGATAGATAAGACCATGAAGGAACAATAGCCTTAACTGCATGAGCATCATGAACAAGTCAACTAAGAGTCTCTCCCACAGTCTAAACAGAGATTCTGATTCAGACCAGTGCTGAGAATACTCAGTGATGAGATCCTTGCTTCTTCAGAAGAGACTGTCTGCGAGAATTTTTTCTTGCCTGGAATATGGCAAACCAGGAGAGTAATGCCCTCTAAGGTTGCACAGCAAAGAAAGTTCCAAGCCCCCATGCAAAGAAAAGGAGCATGTGTGCTACTTCTGATATGAACCATTACACAGCTAGTCCTTTGTTGGTTTACATGCTCCAGTAGGGCCAAAAATACTGCCATCATTTCCACATTGTTTATGTGAAGGGTAGCTTCTTTCCATGACTACAAGCCCTGATGAACTACCACCATTTGGCTCTATGTCAGCACATCAACCCAAATCTGACATGTTGGTGTACAGAGAGAAGTGGGGATGGAGGCATGCTTTCTGACTCTGGATAGAAATGTAATAAAAATCTGGTCCTAGAGAAATTCATGCTTACAGGGAATCCCTGTGTGGTCTCCAGTTTGCCAAAAGGAAAAACTGGAAAGGGTACAAGTAAAGTCTTCCTAGGGAAACTAGATCTGCCATGGAGTCCAAGGTACCTAGGAGTCCAAGGTCCCTAGGAGAGATAGGTAAAGGTACGCTTATGAGATGTTGGCTTGAAGAATCATAAAAAAACAAACAAAATTCTGTCTATCCTGTCCAGTGAAATAAGAAACATTTCCCTAAATTGATGAGAAATTTTATCTCCAAACAAACAAAATCCTAAGATGGGAGTAACTTTAACTTCTAGAATCTGACTAAGTGACCTAGCTGGGTCAACATATACAATCGGTGGGATAGATCTTGCATGAGGTACTCTTTGAGGTTCTTGTGTAATAACCAGTCATCCAAATACTGAATGATGGGGATTCCCAGAGCTAGATCTTGCATGAGGTACTCTTTGAGGTTCTTGTGTAATAACCAGTCATCCAAATACTGAATGATGGGGATTCCCAGAGCTAGATCTTGCATGAGGTACTCTTTGAGGTTCTTGTGTAATAACCAGTCATCCAAATACTGAATGATGGGGATTCCCAGAGCTAGATCTTGCATGAGGTACTCTTTGAGGTTCTTGTGTAATAACGAGTCATCAAAATGCTGAATGATGGGGATTCCCAGAGCCCTCAGGTGAGCAACTACTCCCATCACCCTGCTGAAAGCCCTGGCAGTGGAGGCTAGTTCAAACAGACCAGCAAAACTGGAGGTATATTCCTGTCAGGAGGACAAATTTGAATGTGAAGATACATATCATAAGGGTGTATAGAGGCTGCCCAGTCTTTGTGCCTCACAGCTTTCCTGACTGATGCAGTAGTTTCCATCATTAATGGTTCCTCCTGAAAAAAAACTTGTTTATGGCAGAAACACCAATGAAAAGCCAACATTTTCTGCATTTTTGATACGGGAGTAGAAGGCTTTAGACTGGTTAGCTTCTACCCATTCTACTGTGCCCTTCCACAGAACGGTGTGCACTGCTTTCCTTATTTTAAACAGTTTTGACTGGCAAAAAAAGATGAGGGTCTTTGAAACGGGAGGGTGCTCCTAGAAATGAAGCTGACAGTAGCAGTTCCTAAGAATAGAAGGGACCATACATCTTCCATGATGCCTGACCAATATTTTAAAAGAGGGCTAGTCAGTCACTCACAGGAATTAAGAAGAGGGATGGATGGCAGGAGAAAGAGCAAGTTACTATCCTTGGGGAAAGGGGAGGGGGATTCAAACTTCTTCCGGCCATCTTGTCTAGATGGGCAAGAGAAAGGCTTATTCAAAGATTGTTTTCTGGATTTGGACTGCATCGCTTTAAAGACTTTCTCTGATGGTTCTGAGGGACAATCAAAATAAACACAGTTTCTAGCTGATTCAAGGGACCAGTGTTATTGGACTCTCATGTCCTTGTAATGAGCCTTCCAAACAGCCTCTCTGTCTCTATGGGCACTAAAGAGGTCATACTCTGATCCAGTAAGACCCTTAAAGTGTTCAGGGCATCATCCCTTCAGAGGTGGAGCAGATTTGCTGACAGCTCCATTAACACAGACAAGGCATGTTTTGAGGTTTTAGGTTCTGTTCTCTGACATGGGAGTTGGAATGGGTTTGTGTTTGTTCTGTTCCATGACATGGGAGTTGGACTGGGTTTGTGTTTATTTTGTTCTAAGGCATGGGAGTCAGATTGGGCTTTGTTGTATGAATATCAGAAGGTTCTTTTAGAGTGGAACACATATAGAACCATCATTACTTACTGGATCTGCTACATTTGCTGTCTCACTGATGCTGGTGCTGATTACACTGGTTGTACATGTGGGCTTGTTGTCACTGATGTCTGTAACACTGATGGTGACAGTTGTACTAGCTGTGTTGGCTGTTGTTCCCCCATCAACTGCATGGATCACCAGCTGGTATGATGTTGTTGTCTCATAATCAAGTGACAAGGCCAGTGATATTATGCCAGTTGTTGGGTTTATTTGGAATTTATTATTAGTGTTTCCACCTGTGAAATAAAATAAAACAGATTAGAATTTATTATTAATTTTTTCACCTGTGAAATAAAATAAAATGGATTGGATTTTGTTATTAGTATTTCCACCTGCAACATAAAATAAAACTGATTGAATTTTATTATTTGTATTTTCACCTGTGAAATAAAATAAAATGAATTGGAATTTACTATTAGTGTTTTCACCTCTAAAATAAAATAAAAGTAAAATAAAATAAAACTGATTGGAATTAATTATTAGTGTTTCCACTTGTCAAAACCAATCAAACTAATGTTCATCACAAAATTCATAATGTCCTGTAGAAATTAAATTTGATTTGCAACAAATCTTTAAAAGATTAAAATTTTTACAAGGTTACTTCCAAAGTATTTTTAAAATTTTAAAATCAATGAAAGAAAATTTAATGGATCGTCAACTTTGTTCTAAACTTTTTTCTAATATTTTTCAACTTAGAACAAGAGTAATGCATAAGGTACAAGATATCCCCCAATATAATTCCCCCCAAATATGATACTCTCCCCAATATGATACGATACCTCCCCAATATGATATCCTGCCAATATGATACCCTGCAACATAAGGACACTTTTTCAAATGTATTTACTGCAGCAGTGCATGTTGGGTACATATGAAAAGACATGTACAGACATGGTGGCAACAGTACTTCTACAACAATCTTCACCCTGTTGGATTTATTCTTTGTCTAACATTTCCCATGAAGTGAGATGTTCTGGATTCTTGTTTAGCCAATGACAATATGTAACAAGTTTCCTTGAAATCAATTGTAGGAAACTTCAGTTATGGTCGAGAGGTGAAATGCAAATTCTTTTAAGTAACAGTGACTTGAAGTTTAATCTACCAACCCCATAATCAATAAGACTCCTTGCTAGACAATGGATTATAATACATGCATTAAATTTCTATGAAAATGGTTGAAGAGAATTTAAGTTAAGGTCCAGAATTAAATGCAAAGGTCATTATTTATTGTTAGTAACAGCAACACTAACCTTGAATTTACACTGCATATCCACCAAAATCTATTCAGGTCATTATTGGGCTGTAGGGAGCACAGGTACATAGTTTTAAACAAAGGATCTGTGTAGTGCTGAAGGCCACAAATGAAATGTAATGACTAAATTTATTTTTAGTGACAGCAACCTTGACCTTCAGGCTATAGACGTTCCATCTGGGGCTAGGTGGAGCAAATGTCCAAAATTTGTTGAATCTGTTATCTAAACTTAAAGTTGTTATACAGAAACTGACCTTAAGCTATTGATCCCAAAATCAACTGAGCTCTAGGGCTAACAAGAACAAATGTATGTACAAACATTTTGTTGCTGTTGTTGTTGTGGGGCTTAACGCCATTTTTCAGCACACGATAGGCTATACAAGGCGGCCAGTATTAATGGTGGAGGAAGAAACCGGGAAATCCCCGGAAAGAACCATCGACCCACGAGAAGCTACTGGCAAGCTTTCTCACATATCCACTTTTGCCGAATCCTAGACTCGAACCCACGCAGACAAAGGTGAGATGGCAGTGATCCGTAACGGAGAGCGCTTTAGACCACTAGGCCACTCGGGGCCCCTACAAACATTTTGTCATATTCTGTTATCTAAAACTTAAGATATCTCATGAAATGTATAAGCAAAATCTATTTTAACAACAATGACATTGCCCTTCAATCTACTGACTCCAAAATCACTTGGTTTCTTTCATTTGGGGATAATGGAAACAAATGTACTAAATTGTGTTCAATTATAATGCCTAAAATTTAAATTATCCTCCAGAAATGCATCGGCAAAGTCAACTTTTAGCATTAAAGACTTTGGTCTTAAAACTACTGATCCCAAAATCGATAGGATTTTTTCTAGGACAATGGAAAACAAATGTACTAAATTTAATTGAATTCTGTTACATAAAATTTTAGTTAACATCTTGAAATGAAATGCATGAGCAAAATCAATTTATAGCAGTGACCTTGACATTTGAGTTATTGACCCCAAAATCAATGTAATTCTTTCTTGAACAGATGGAAACACATCCAAAACATTGCACTGAAACATATTCACCAGAGCTGAATTTATCATCTGGAAGCCAAAATAGGCACCCAACAGCCCTGACAAAATAGACACCCAACAGCCCCGACAAAATAGACACCCAACAGCCCTGACAAAATTGACACCCAACAGCCCTGATGGACAAACTTGTTAAGCTAAAATAACCTGAAAGTTTAGTTATCAAACAATAATAAACTACAGTGAAAATTGTATATAAATAACACTGAAGGGAATATGCCAAACTTTTTGAAGAAATTTCAGCAATTATGACAAGAAATCCAGCCAAAATAAATAGACACCACTGTAGTGTCTTTGGTGCAACACACAGACTCTTGTGAAATATTGATGATCATAAAGTTATGGCCAAAACAACAAATAAATAAGACACCACCATCTTGAAAAACACATTAACTTAAGACAAGATTTTTCTTTGATTTTGCTATAAGAATTGTTTAGTGAAAATGATGTAGCAACCAAAGACACTGAAGTAGCTGGTACGGATCTCACCTCATTTTTTTGCCCAATCATTTTCAATTTTTTCAAACACCTCTACTAATTACTGGATTAGATTTACAGCTAATGTAGAAAAACTCAAACTGATCCAAATACCTGTGATACAGGATGGTGAAACTGTGAATTCAAAACCTTTCGTAATGAAACCTGAAATGTTCTAAAAGTGTTCTCAGATGTCCAGTGTATTCTTAACCTGTCACTTTTTAGAAAGAAACCAATGTATGAAACCTGTGGATTGTTCTCTAAAGGCAAATAAATTTATCTTACAAAAACCTGCTTTAAACAAGAATTCTGGAATTTTGAAGAAAAAAGTCAAAATATATCTGAGCAGCAGTTTGCATCCTTCTTTATACAAAAATAGATTTTCACAGTAATACATTTAATTGAATTTTTCCAAACAATTACCTGCAATGCTATAAGTTACTGCACCATCATTTCCATAATCAGCATCAGTTGCTGCTACTGTAGCTACGGACGTCCCTATGGCAGTATTCTCAGCAAGCTACAAGTACAATGTATCACATTTTATGTATGTTTACTTACTTTTCAATTATGTGAAAACAATTCTTGAGTATCAGAATCATTCACTTACTTCAAGACAATGTAGAATTTGAATGTAAGTTATGTATGTGATCATTTCCCTGGTACACAATGTCTTGCTTAAAAGGCATGCTATTAAACACTATACCTTCCTGATAAGGCATGTTATTTCACACTATGTCTTGCCTATATGGCATGTTGTTTAACACTATGTCTTGCCTATAAGGCATGTTATTGAACATTGTCTCACCTATAAGGCAAGTTATTAAACAATATGTCTTGCCTATAAGGCATATTATTAAACAACATGTCTTGCCTATAAGGCATGTTATTTAACACTATGTCTTGCCTCTAAGGCATGTTATTGAACACTGTCTTGCCTACAAGGCATGTTATTTAACACTATGGCTTGCCTATAATATGTTATTTAAAACTATATCTTGCCTATAATGCATGTTATTGAACACTATGGCTTGCCTATATGGCATGTTATTAAACACAATGTCTTGCCTATATGGCATGTTATTAAACACAATGTCTTGCCTATAAAGCATCTTATTAAACTTTCAAAAGTTTTGAGACAAACTTTTAACAAACTGGAAAGGTGTTTGTAAAGCATGCATGCCCCCACTGCAGGTCAAAAAGTTCAAAGATGTTTAAAAATTTGAAAACTTAATTAAAATGGTATGCTAAATCTAATTTAGTCATACATGCATACAAAACTGCCTGCCAACTTAGCCATGTATACATGCATACAAAAATGCCTGCCAACTTAGTCATATACACATGAATACAAAACTGCCTGCCATCTTAGTCATATACAAACATGACTAGAAATTTTCATGTGAAGTTCATGAAATATTTCTGCTTAAATGTGCTAAAATTGTTTTCTTTTTAAAAAGTCTAAATCCCAAATTTTCAAAATGAAGAGTAACCCTCCCCCACTAAATAAATTGCTGGAATTGCCTGAAAATCTAGTATATATATTGCAAAAAAATATGGAGAGACAGATGTCTAATGGCACCCTTTTCATTCAGGACATCTACAAGTCATACAAAATATTTTAGTACTAAATCCCTTTAGTGAAAACCCTATGTCAAATAATTGACCATCCAGTCAAGAGGAGTAGTGGTAACAAATGGTAACAAAGTGGTAACAAAGATGGCTGCCATGGTGACAGTATGTTCCAAGGGTACTAGTTTCATTTAGGACCAACCAGACCATGGGATGAATGTGTTTGTAGCTTAGAATTAACAATCTTGGACTAATGGATGATGGAGACCAAATGATGGCCAAAAGGCCATCACATAAGTGCTTGTAATTTATCTAAATTCCACTAGGGCTGAGACAACAGAAAATTATGAACTTACCGGTACTGTACTGCTGGGAGAGGTTGCAGAAAAGACTGGGGAATATTCATTTGCTGGCGTAACGCTAATCGTCACATAGGTTGTACCTGTCAGTTCAGGGGTTCCTCCATCCTTAACAATTATGACCAGACTGTATGTGGGGAAGTGATTGTCAGGGGAGTCCAGATTTATGGCAGTATTCAGGTTCAGCTGATATTTTGTTGTGGCATCAAACCCAAAGAAGCCAGAAATGTCTCCACTCTCAATACTAAAGGTTAAAGTTGGAGAAGTTTCATCTTTGTCTGTGACAATGAAGTTCATGAGACTGGAACCTGTAATATTTACAATAATGGTAATGAATGCAGCCATCTGTCAGATCATTTTATAAAGGAAAATTTCAATAACTTAATTGTGCATAAATGACATTAAAAGTAAAGGTTCAAGTCTGTGCAACAATACCAAATGAAAACTTGTATACAACTCTCTTTGATCTTAATTAAAATAAATAGTTAATAAACCAATCAGAAACAAATAATAATATTACTATATGCAAACTACTTGTATCTGGCCAGACTGGCTTTCTAATGGTCTACCTGAAAGGAATCTAGATTTTCATGACATAATCATCTGGGCATGTAATGGAAAGTTTTATTTGTCCAGCAAATGTTTAACTTATCTTTGGCTGTTCAACAATGGATTTTAATGACAGCAATGAAAGAGTTTTAGTGACACAGCCAAAGCTTGAAGTTAATAGTGCCAGTGACAAAGCCATAGCTTGATCTCAACAAGCTAGTGACACAGACAAAGCTTGATGTCAATAGTGCTAATGACACAGCTTTAGCTTAATCTCAACAGAGCTACTCACAAAGCCATAGCTTGATGTTAATATAGCTAGTGACACAACCATAGCTTGATGTTAATATAGCTAATGACACAGCCATAGCATGATGCTAATATAGCTAATGACACAGCCATAGCATGTCACTATAGCTAGTGACACAGCCATAGCTTGATGTCAATATAGCTACTGACTCAGCCATAGTTTGATGTCAATCTAGCTAGTGACACAGTAATAGCTTGATGTCAATGTAGCTGGCAACACAGCCATAGCTGATATCAATATAGTTAATGACACATCCATAGCTTCAAGTCAATAAAGCTCATACATTTTGAAATGTATGACTGCTGTGCTTGTTTGATACATTAGTTATCTAAACCTGAATGCTTTACCAATGTATATAAGTTGTGACTGTCTAGTAGGAGTTGTGATGCATTTACTTCCTTATGTACATCTAAAGAGCCAACTGGTATAAATAACAGTGGACCTGTCTAGAAATGGCAGCTTATATATGTCCTGTCCAACTACAGCAATAACACTGTGGTTATACACATAAATGGTGCAGAAGTTATTACCCTGTGATGCTATGACATGAATCTCAGGACCTTCTCTCATTAATTTGAGAACACTTTTAACTTTTTGTACCAAAACACAGTCATTGGGAAAAATTAACAAAATAAATCTGAAATATGCTGAAGGTCTAAATTACTAAAGGCAGAGAAGCTAGATAATGTTTTCATCCTTGCTTATAAGGGAGATAAGCCATGGTAAGAACTATAAATATTTCAGGGTGCAAAGATGTTACATCACACTTTAATGTGTAACACATAATCATCTATAAGAAAAGACAAGATGGAAAGACTGACCTAAAGGACAGATTGTTCAAAAAGTCTGAAAAAAAACAGGTTTATTGGGAAAATAATAAATCTGTCATGTAATATTTCTCAATTCTGTTTTCCATTTCTTATTGTATTAAGATTATTAGAGACAGAAAGAATAAAGAACTGGCAATGTGTCCATGGTAAAAATTTTAAAAAAAGTTTTATTTATCTAAAGCAAATTTGTCTTCAATCAACAACGTCCTTTAAAAAATCAATGAGCAGAGATTGAAGGGAAGACTGTTTAGTCAAACTGGAACAATAACTAAATCTGTAAAATTCTGATGGAAAATCAAACATGACCTAAATCTCCTCAATTTAAAGCTTTGTATGAAACTTGATTTAAATCTATGAAGTCCTTCAAATGATGCTACGTAGAAAGAGAATTGATGAGCCAAGTTTCAAGTCAAAATGGAGCCATTGCTCCGTAAAATGTAGCCAGGAAAGGCGAAAATCAAATATGACCTTGTCCTTTTAATGTAAACCTTTTATCAACAGTGGTAAAGAAATTGAAAAACACAGTTCAAAGTTCAAACAGGAACCATAACTCCATAAATCGTGCACAGAAAAAGGAGTGAAAAACCAACATGACATAGGACTCCTTCATATAAAGATTTCATTTAAAATTTGATTTCAATCCACATGAAGTTCTTCAAAAGTTACTGAGTGTAAAGGAATTTGAATGGCAAAGTGCTAAGCCACAAAGGTAAAAACTCCTTACAATTTTGCCATAAAGGGTTGAAAGCAAACTTGACCAAAATCTTTCTAATCAAAAGCTTTATACCAATTTTTGATTTGGAATCCAATAAGTACGTCATTCAAGTTACTAAGCAGAAATAAAACTGAAGGGCAAAATTTCAATGGCAAACAGGGGCTATAACTCTCTAAACTTTGGCTGTAAAAGACAAATAACCAACATGATCCAGGTATTCTTAATGTAAAACCTCATGCCAAATTTGATTTAAATCCACAAAGTCATTCAAACGTTACTGGAGAAGGAATAGAAAAAAAAGGCGCTGAATGGAAGGTTGGTAACAAATTCAATGATACAAAAATTTACCAGCTGCTTTAGTCTCTGAAAAACTGAGACTGTATACTGTCTGAGCAAAGGTTGGCACATTGTCATTATAGTCAGTCAAGAACACTTCAATTGTGATATCCACAAATTTTCCCCCTCCATCTGTGGCCCTGACATCGACATCATAGTAATCTGTGCCACCAGTTGCTGTGTCCTGGTCAAAGGTTCCTATGGTTGCTAGGTAACCATTGACTGGATCTATGTGGAACAGACCAATCCCTGATCCACCTAAATCTGAAAAAAACGAGCACGAAAATGAACACCGGCTCTTACATTTTTATGTAATTTTATGATTGTGAGATCCTCAGCTATGTAAAATTATTAATTTTTTTAAAGGTTCAATACTCTAATATTTCACAAGCAAGCACCTCACATTTTTTTCTTCATGGGTTGGGTGGGGTCTGAACTTCTTTTGGTCTGTTTCTGTCAGGATAATTTTAACTCCATTCTACTGGATGTACTACTTTTAAATAAGTGTTTCTCCCTCCACATGGATTTCAAATGGAATATTCCTAAAGCCAGGCCTAATTTGTTATATTTGATAATTTGTAATCTAAATTATCAGGGATGAAGATACTACTTTAAAAAAGTGTTTCCCCCTCTAGGTGGATTTCAAATGGAATATTCTTAAAATCAGGCCTAATTTGTTAAATTTGACAATTTGTAATCTAAATTATCAGGGATGAAGGTACTACTTTAAAAAAGTGTTTCCCCCTCTAGGTGGATTTCAAATGGAATATATTCCTAAAGTCAGGTCTAATTTGTTACATTTTATACTTTGCAATCTACATTATCAGGGTCAATACAAAATCATTCAGAGTGACAGGTAAGCTTTCTTCTGTGGTTCCTAAATTTACAACAGTGGTCCATCACCATTATGCTGTTTAGGGGAGTTATTTTTTACACTGATATAAATGAGGTTGCTTCATTCAAGGGGTACATTATATGCAAATATATAATTCATCCAGTATTAATGGAATTAATGTTATATCACTGGGACCACTTTACAGTGCATAATTCCTGTATTAAGAAATACAAATAATTATACAATGCAACATGATTTTGGCATAAATATTGGTTTCAAATCCATTATAGGACCTAACAAACTGACCAATCATTATAGGACCTGACAAACTAACCAATCATTGCAGGACCTGAAAATCTGACCAATTATTATAGAACCTGACAAACTGACCAATCAAAAGGTAACCAACTACTGGGAAAACAACCTTGTAGCCTAATGAAATTCATAAACCCAAAGAAGGCATTTTAATATGAAAAGTCTGATGAATTCCATTTATTCCTTTATAGTTCATTTTTTTCTTTGTAAAATAACTGAATAATTATCTTTTGAAAAAATGTGAAACAAGTCATTATATAATATAATAGCCCACTAGGCAACATGAATTAAACAAAAAGTATGAGAAACAATGATGACTTTGAATCATTGTAAGACATGTTCACATACAATTTACTTGTGTATTTTTGCAAGTCAGGGCATATTGTGAAAATATATTGCAGTGACATTGTATGAATTTGTACATGACCATCAAAAGACAAACTGTTTCCATGAAATTTAATGTCTGCAAAGCCATCTCAGGTTAAAAGTTGCAAAATTTAACTGCAAGCCAAAGTTCGTTCGTTAAAAGCTTGAGGAATGGTGAGCAGTTTACTCATGTAAATATATCACTGTCTCTACCACCTCATAACCACCATGATGGACATGAGTCCTGGTTTCACGGAAATATACATCTGTTTCAACAATCAAAAACCATCATAATGGAGATAGTCCAGTACTTATAATTAACAGTAGCCTGACAATAGCAAATTTATCATTGGATTAGTGCATTTTATAATTTAAGCAGTACATCTAAAATAAGTTCCCTTGCAGATCCCCAGTTTCTGGAGATTAATTTTTGCAAATAAAACTGTGATATTGAGAAAATCATACAAATGTGAGTTTGTTTGTGGGTTCTTTTTGACCAATGCATACTGTAAGAATGATAGTTACATTTAAGGACTTAAATCTTCATATATAAAACAATCAAAACTTGTCTTGTCAAAATGGTGACATCATGATGCAGAACTAAAGTAAAGTGTCAGCCATCCACAGAGTTTGTTTAATGAACCAAATTTCTTCTGCTCTTAAGAGCCACATTGATCTTGAACTTGATCTTTTCACCCAAAATCAATAGGCCTCTTGCTAACTCAACATTTAAGTCATCTGCAAACTTTTTGAAGAACAAAGTCAAGAACTGAAGATTTTGTGCAGCAACTGTTTTCTTTTTCAGCCACAGTGGCTTGACCTTTGGCATTTTTTTATGTCAAAAATCTATAGGCTTCTTCCTTACCCCAGTTGACTGCTCCAGTGGCCTAGTGGTTAGAGCATCTGCCTCAGATGCAGGAGGTCGCAGGTTCGAACCCCAGCTGAGTCATACCAAAGACTTATAAAAAATGGTACTAACAGCTGCCTTGCTAGGCGCTCAGCATTAAGAGGTTAGTGTTAGGACTGGTCAGCCTGGTGTCAACTATAATGTGTCTGGGTGGGACATCATGCTACGTGTCTGCGGCATGATGTCCCAGTGCTACACATCACCATAAACTGCCACACTGCAGGCATTGTAGCGATATGACTGAAAAATTGTTAAAGCTACATTAACAATCCATATCCCACACACACTTACCCAGTTGCAAACCAGACAGAATGACTGATCTGCAATGTGGAATTAATGTTTCTGCATAGAAATCATTTTTCTTCTTTTAACCAGTAACCTTGACCTTTGATCTCTTGACTCCAAAACTGATCAGGTTCTTCCTTAACTTAAGTGCAAACCATCCATAAATTCTGACAATTGTGTAAGTTGGAGAACTGGAATTATTGTGCAGAAACAATCTTTCTTCAATCAGTTACAGTGAGCATGACATTAAAAAATTGATAGAATTATTTCTAATGCTGCATGCATTCATCCACAAAATTTAGTAACTTTAGAAGGTGGGGAACTCAAGTAACTGTGTGGAAATAATTTTTCATCTTTCAGTCTGTGGCCTTAACCTTTGATTGTTTGACCCCAAAATCAATAGGGTTCTTCTGTACCCTAAGTGCAAGCCATTCACTAAGACTGTAAACTGTAGATGGTGGAGACTTTAAGTGATAGTGCAGAAACCAGATTTACTAAATTAGTCAGTGACCTTTATCTTTCACATTTTGACTCTGAAACTGACATGGGTTCTTCCTTACCTCAAGTGTAAATCATCCACAGTGATTGGTAACTGCAAATGGTGGTTCTCTCTTGCTATTGTACAAACACCATTTTTCTTTTTTCAGCCAAAGTGGCCATGACCAATTGGCCGAAAATCAATAGGCTTCTTCATTATTGTGAGTGCAAATCATCCACAAATTCTTTTAATTTTATATGGTAGACTACTTGAGTCATTGTGTTGAAACTAAATTAGTAACGGACAGATGAACAACATTATAAGATAATATGTTCTGCCTTATTGTAGGTATAAAAATGGTATTCTGCCAACTTAAACAAACTGCCTTGTATATGGAGTAAAACTGGTCAATCTTATATTTACAGGGAAATTCAAGTAATATCCTGGTAAAAAGTATTTGATATCTGTCAGTCAGAATACTTCATTATCAACCATGTTTTCCATATTTAAAATAGTCAACTTCTTACTAGTCTTTAAAAAATTTACTGAAATTCTAAATAATGATAATCAATGACAGGTAAATAAGTTTTTTGCATCATTCCGTGAAAGAAGTACATGAAGTTACTTAAGTGTTTAGTTTGTGGTGAGAAACAGTTTTTGATTTTTCTTTGACATGATGCATGCAGCTTCATTGTAGTGACAGCAAAGATTTTGCATGGAGGGAACTAACAAAAGCCCTGGAGGACAAGCAGATTATAAATTCTACTAGTCAGCTTGACTATTAAAACACTTATGTTAATTTCAAACCCTGTAATCTCAGCTGAAAATAACCATGAAACTAGTTGTCCAAAAGGCCAGTAACTCTTAAAACAAGTTCAAAAGACCAATAACTCTTATAAGTTCTTTAGATGGTGACTATGATACGTAGCATGTATCACTGAAATATATTGCAGCCAATAGATTGAGTCATATTGCAACCACCTGTAAATTATAAAGGGCAATAACTCTTACACAAATTATGGGTAGACAGTGATTTCCCAATATGCCCTTCTGATGATTGTTATAATATGCACCAAGTATGACAGAAATCCAACAGTAACTTTTAAGACTAGTAGATTTCACAAGATTCTGTTATATTTTGCATCCCTCAATAACTTAAGTTAAACATGAGCCAATAATTGGTACATTAAATGCCTGCTATATCAACTTATTTTGTTGAAACCAGTTTTCTTCTTTCGGATTTTGTGACCTTTGATCAACTGAAGCCCGAACCAATAGGTGCCTTTTTTTGTCTCCGGTGCAAGTCATCTACAAATTGTGACATACGTTTGAGGCATAGGAAAAAACTGTTTACCTTTGGTGTCTCTCTGACCTTGATATTTGACCTTTAAATACCCAAATCCTTGTTTCAAATACAAACCACCCAAAATGTTTAGTAACAGTAAGTGGTACAGAGCTTAAGAAGTTCTGTGGAAATTATTTTTCCTCATTTCTGCTTCTGTGACATTAAAATCTGACCTTTTGACCCCAAAATGAATAGATGTCTTCCTTGTCTTAAATGTAATTCATTCACAAAGTTTGGTAAAAGAAGGTGATAGGCAACTAAAGTTATTGTGCACCAACAATTTTTATTTCTTGTAATCACTGTGACCTTGACTTTTGACCTTTTGACCCAAAAGGTATCTTTGTTATCTCAGTTGCAAACCAAATAACTGTAAAGTTATTATGAAGAAAGAAGAAGAATGCTATCCACTGAAAACTGAGAATAGTTGCATTCACAGGATTCTGTCATACATAACATTCAGTTCCAAGTCAAAAAGGGCAAACAACTCTAAAATAATTTCAGGAACAAAGTGATCTGTCAACAAGCACATCTTGAGGTAATGACAATGATATTTATTAACTTTCACATCATTCCATCATCAAAAGGCTTAAGTGGGCCTGAGATCATTCAACTGACTGACAACTGTCTAATAGCTAAATCCAAAAACAGTTGTCCAAGAAATCTGCTCCAGCAGGCTACTTCAAGGGTAAATTTTTATGTGTTGACTACATAGGGAATGAAAACAATTGTGTCAAGATTTTTCTGTATTTTTGTTTCTTCATCTATATTTGATGGCAAATTAGCAACATTTGTCCAGTACTAAATGGCCTTTATACCAGTACGCCTTTTGTCAAATTTTGTAAAATTATGTTGAATGATTTTAGAATAGAAGTCATGCATAGACTTTTCTATTTATAGTAACAGTGACCATATTTAATTCCAGATCATTAGCATTGTATAAAAATTAAAATCCTTTTTAAATAGATACTTTCAACAAGTTTGGTCCCATTCTACTTAGCAGCTTTTGAGATGAAGTTGAGTAAAGGTTTTTTATTTTTAGAAACAGCAGCCATAACAGTACATCAGTATCATTTGTAAAAACAACTGAAAGCACTTTATTTCAGGACGCATTTTGTCAAATTTGGATTAAAGTCTGTTGAGCATTTATGGAGAAGTTGCTTGAAGTTTTTTTTAATATTTAGCAATGGAGCCATAGCTGAAGGCAAATAAGAACCATTTACTAAACCTTTAAAGTCCTTGTTGTATCCAATTCTGATTCTGTTCAGTTCTTTTGAGAAAAAGTCTTTAAAAGTCTTTGAAAATTTGTAATAATGGGCAACTTTATCAAATTTGCTCCAATTTTGTTCAGCAGTTTTGGACAAGATATTTCAAGTTTTTTTAAAAACAGTAATGGCAGATTAGTATCATTTGTACAAAACTGAAATTACTTCAAGGATGTTTTCTGTCAAATTCAGTTAAATTCTGTTGAGTAGTGTAAGAAAACATTAAAAGATTTTACTATATTTAGTGTGTGATTTGGATTTTTAACGTAGCTTTAACAATTTTTTAGTCATATCGCTACGATGTCTGCAGTGTGGCAAGTTATAGTGATGTCTAGCACTAGGGCATCACGCCGCAGACATGTAGCATCATGTCCCACTCAGTCACATTATTCTGACACCAGGCCGACCAGTCCTAACACTAACCTCTTCATGCTGAGCACCTAGCAAGGCAGCTGTTAGTGCCATTTTTATAAGTCTTTGGTATGACTCAGCCGGAGTAAGAACCTGTGACCTCCCGCATCCAAGGTGGATGCTCTAATTGCTTGGCCACCGGAGCTGTGCTATATTTAGTAATGGAAGCCATGATTGATTGCAGATCAATATAATTTGCAGAAAATGCATGTACTTCAAGCAAGGATGCTTACAATTTCGTCAAATTATGTTGAGCAGTGTTTGAGAAAAGCCATTGTAAGTCAGGTTTTCAATTTATGGTAACAACAGCCATATTTGATAGCAGATCATGATCTTCTGAAAGCTTTCTGTCAAATTTGGTCACAATCTGTTGAGTGGTAATTGGGAAGTTGTTTTTCTATTTTTAGTAACACTGGCCATGTTTGATGTTGAATCAGTATTATTTATATAGAATGGAAAGCCTTCATGACAGAATGCTGCCAAACTGGTCAAATTTTGTTCAGCAGTTGATGAGAAGGCTTTGCCGGAAGATTTTCTAGCTTAAAAATGGAAGCCAAATCTAAAGGCAGATCAGCAGTTTTGGTACAAACATTAAAGCCCTTCATGCTAGGATTCTCTCTGCCAAATTGTATCAACATTAATCCAGTGGTTTTTATAAAATAAGTTTAAAATAGCAATTGTTGATGGATGCAGGGTCATTCCATATGCTCACTAATGGCATTATGGGTAGGTGAGTTAATGGCATTATGAGTAGATGAGTTGTGGTATTATGGGTAGATGAGCTAATGGCATTATGGGTAGATGAGCTAATGGTATTATGGGTAGATGAGTTAATGGCATTATGGGTAGATGAGCTAATGGTATTATGGGTAAATGAGTTAATGGCATTATAGGTAGATGAGTTGTGGTATTATGGGCAGATGAGCTAATGGCATTATGGGTAGATGAGCTAATGGTATTATGGGTAAATGAGTAAATGGCATTATGGGTAGATGAGCTAAAAACTGCAAATCTAATTGCATTTGCAAGATTGTGTGATGGATGGAAAGACACAAAAATTGATGGATCAACACAAAGAATTATATATATATATATATATATATATATATATATATATATATATATATATATATATATATATATATATATATATATATATATATATATTCATGCCACCTGACTGTTACTTTTTCCAGCTTTAAAAACAGAACCTAAATTCTCTTTATTCTTAATCCTTACTGGGAGTGACTGATTGAAGGCTGAAAGTGACAGTGCCTTGAGTTCCACTATCACCATCTGTGGCTGCTATGGTAACTACGGTAGTCCCTATCCCAGCATTCTCTGATATGGTGTAACTGGGAAAGCCAGGAACAGGAGATACTGGGTTGAATATCCCCCAGACTGGATCAAATTCATTCATGCCATTAATCTGAAAAAAAATGTATAAAAGAGTAAATAGTGTGTGTGTGTGTGTGTGTGTGTGTGTGTGTGTGTGTGTGTGTGTGTGTGTGTGTGTCCCTAAATAAATACAGCTTCAAAATGTATTACTAAGACTCTTCTCTTTGGATTAAAATGTAACACAAAATCTATCTCTTTTTTAAAGCATGCTATTTGGTTTATCATGGGTTGGATAATTAGTAGTACTTTGTTTTGGTAGGTACAATCATAAATATTCTCTATTGGCAACAGGAAATTAACTTCTTGAAAAAGAGAATACATTTGAACTGTTCTACATCAAATGCCGTCAATGGAATCTATTCTGTCTCTAGAACACATACACATAAATGCTTTAAAAAGCTGAACTTCAGTATCTGCAAACAATTCAGAAAATAGCAACTGAACCAGAAAATAGTCATTGAACATTTGTGAATAGTTCAAAGTGGTAGTCCTACAGAAATAAGTGACTAAAGATCAGTACAGTGTCTGAAAGACCCACCTCAATATTTCTATTTGCAGAAAACACTAGAGGCTTACAGTTTCTGTATAGCCCATTAGCAAATTGAATTCCAGCTTAAAATACTGGTTTATAACTAATGGGTACAAACCTTCACAAAGCATAGATTGAACAATTTTTAAAATACTAGTCCTAGTCTACTTAAAAATGAACTGTACAATAAAAATACTAGTCCCAGTCTACTTAAAAATGAACTGTACAATTAAAACACTAGTCCCAGTCTACAATAAAAACACTAGTCCTACAATAAAAACACTAGTCCCAGTCTAATTAAAAATGAACTGTACAATAAAAATAGTAGTCCCAGTCAACTTAAAAATGAACTGTACAATAAAAATACCAGTCCCAGTCTGCAATTAAAACACTAGTCCCAGTCTACTTAAAAATGAACTGTACAATAAAAATACTAGTCCCAGTCCACTTAAAAATGAACTGTACAATAAAAATACTAGTCCCAGTCTACTTAAAAATGAACTGTACAATAAAAATATGTCATAGTCTACTTAAAAATGAACTTACAATAAAAATACTAGTCCCAGTCTACAATAAAAACACTAGTCCCAGTCTACATAAAAATGAACTGTACAATAAAAATACTAGTCCCAGTCTACAATAAAAACACTAGTCCCAGTCTACTTAAAAATGAACTGTACAATAAAAATACTAGTCACAGTGTACAAAAAAAATACTAGTCCCAGTCTACAATAAAAATACTAGTCCCAGTATACTTAAACATGAACTGTACAATAAAAATACTAGTCCTTGTCTACTTAAAAATTAACTGTACAAGAAAAATATTAGTCCTACTCTACAATAAACATACTAGTCCTAGTCTACTTAAAAATAAACTGTACAATATAAACACTAATCCAAGTGTACTTAATCATCCCAATGAGAATTTTTTCACTGAATGCTGATGTTAGGAGCAATAAATTATGTAACTGAAATATTGCATTTAGAATTACCAGTCTAATTATTTCATGATAAAATGCAACCATGTCAGGAAATTACAATTTATACACACATCAATTGTATATTGCCAGTCTGTACAATAACACTTTTTCTTTGGATGTTAGGAAGGGTAATGGAAAAATTATTATCTGAAATAGCAACCCGATAGAACAGTATCTGTTTCCAATGATGATAATAATACAAAAGACGCACATCATTAGATACAATGTCTTTTCTCCCTAAAATAGTCAGCACTGTGTACAGTTGATTGACAATATTGAAGGCTGTTTTACTAAATATAAGGAGAATAAATAAATATGGTTTAAACAGTTGCAAGTTCAGACAAAAAAAATACAAGAGTGCAGTGAATGGCACATTGTACACCAACCCAGCATTTAAAAATCCTCTATGTAGGCGATAGTAGGGCATGGCTGACTGTGTTAAGTAGTGTTCCATGTAGGCACTAGTAGGGCATAACTGACTCAGGACTCTGACATTGTTGCCCAATAGGTCTCAATGAACTGGACCTTTGTCAAGATGTGTGGTTTTGAATTATAGTAGATTGTGCTCAAACTATTTTCTTATTAAGCTTACTATGACCTCTAACCGCCTAATCTATAGGTTTATTTACTGCTCTAAGTAAATAGATGTCCACAAAGACTGCTCTAAGTACATAGCTGTCCACAAAGACTGCTCTAAGTGCATAGCTGTCCACAAAGACTGCTCTAAGTACATAGCTGTCCACAAAGACTGCTCTAAGTACATAGCTGTCCACAAAGACTGCTCTAAGTACATAGCAATCCACAAAGACTGCTCTAAGTACATTAGCTGTCCACAATGACTGGTCTAAGTAAATAGCTGTCCACAAAGACTGCTCTAAGTACATAGCTGTCCACAAAGACTGCCTTAAGTACGTAGCTGTCCACAAAGACTGCCCTAAGTACATAGCTGTCCACAAAGACTGCTCTAAGTAAATAGCTGTCCACAAAGACTGGTCTAAGTACATAGCTGTCCACAAAGACTGTCCACAAAGACTGCTCTAAGTACTTAGCTGTCCACAAAGACTGCTCTAAGTACATAGCAATCCACAAAGACTGCTCTAAGTACATTAGCTGTCCACAATGACTGGTCTAAGTAAATAGCTGTCCACAAAGACTGCTCTAAGTACATAGCTGTCCACAAAGACTGCTCTAAGTACATAGCAGTCCACAAAGACTGTCCACAAAGACTGCTCTAAGTACATATCTGTCCACAAAGACTGCTCTAAGTACATATCTGTCCACAAAGACTGCTCTAAGTACATAGCTGTCCACAAAGACTACTCTAAGTACATAACTGTCCACAAAGACTGCTCTAAGTACATAGCTGTCCACACAGACTGCTCTAAGTACATAGCTGTCCACAAAGACTGCTCTAAGTACATAGCTGTCCACTAAGACTGCTCTAAGTACATAGCTGTCTACAAAGACTGCTCTAAGTACATAGCTGTTCACAAAGACTGCTCTAAGTATATAGCTGTCCACAAAGACTGGTCTAAGTAAATAGCTGTCCAAAAAGACTGCTCTAAGTACATAGCTGTCCACAAAGACTGGTCTAAGTAAATAGCTGTCCACAAAGACTGCCCTAAGTACATAGCTGTCCACAAAGACTGGTCTAAGTAAATAGCTGTCCACAAAGACTGCCCTAAGTACATAGCTGTCCACAAAGACTGCTCTAAGTACATAGCTGTCCACAAAGTTTGGTCAAGAAACATACAATAGAACAAAATTTACTAAGCAAAACCC
Source organism: Megalonaias nervosa (assembly GCA_016617855.1). Classification (NCBI taxonomy): domain Eukaryota; kingdom Metazoa; phylum Mollusca; class Bivalvia; order Unionida; family Unionidae; genus Megalonaias; species Megalonaias nervosa. The sequence continues at coordinate 53,660 of JAECUM010019988.1, forward strand.
ATTTTTCTTGGAGCCACAATGAGTTATTATACAGAAATAAAAAACTTGCAACAGATGAACAGACAGATGGACAACATCATCATATGCTCTACCTTGGTGGGTGTACAAGAAAAAGCATAGTAATGTTGCTGTAACTTAGAGTATATATTTTATACTTACAGTTTAGATATAAGGCATCTTACAAAAGGCACAATTCAAATAAAATTCATAAAATGTATTGATTAATTTCAAATTTATCTTAGCATAAAAAATAATCTGGACAGTCTTTACAGATGATGTTAGTTTGTCATCATTACAAGATACAACAGGCATGATATTATATCTGTCATCATTATAAGATACAACAGGCATGATATTATGTCTGTCATCATTACAAAATACAACTGGCATAACATTATGTCTGTCATCATTACAAAATACAAGTGGCATGACATTATGTCTGTCATCATTACAAAATACAACAGGCATGATATTATGTCTGTTATCATTACAAAGTACAACTGGCATGACATTATGTCTGTCATCATTACAAAATACAACAGGCATGATATTATGTCTGTCATCATTACAAAATACAACTGACATGACATTATGTCTGTCAGCATTACAAAATACAACTGACTGTCATGTTTGCTAAGCCCCAGCTCTAGAGTCATGTATAACCTATAATCTCTTGGGAATATTACCACGGCCTTGTGTTTGATCTCCAAACATTGCGGGGTTAGTGTTGAACTCTTACACAAGGTTACTATGACCAGCCAGAGACAGGAAACTTGAGTTGGCAAAGGTGACCACTCGTGTCCCTTAACAAAGGCTTGCCGTTATCACCCCACGTTGGCAGGCAGCAAAAGGGCCATTGTCCACTAAGTTTGATTGGTTTGGTCCACAGCGATATCCAATCAAACATTGAAATAGAGGGCGTGATTACAATTCAGACCCGAATGATACCTTCCAAACTCGTAAGATTAATTCAGTATTTGCCTGAAAGGACTGTAGATCAATAGGGTTTATTCCGAGAAAAGAAGCCATTCATAATTGGCAGCAGAACTTAGAGGTAGATTCTAAGGAAAGACAAAGCTTCAAAAAGGTCAGTAAGTTATTTGCTCGATTTTTGCAGAATATTACAGCATCATAATTGTAATTATTGGTAGTATGTACACTTGATTACTAGGATCGTTTTGTATGTAGAATTACCTTTGTAGTGATTCATTTACATGCATATTTGAGAAATGGGCTTGAGCCTTACATAGAGAATTATTAGATGCTATGCGGAATTATGTAGATTGTTAGCTTGTGGTCAGAATTAGTTTTGTAACTCACTATCAGGTTGCTTCATAGTAAACCAGTGCATTTATTAATGTGTTATGTTAGAATTTACACATACTTGAATTGTGAATTTGGAAACATGGTTGAAGTATGTAAGATTAGTTACTATAGATGCATGCATATATCAGAGCATGGATATTTGAATATTTGCGTACTTTGTATGAGTTGTAAGGTAAAGAAATGTGTCTGATTATTGTGATATTGTTTAGTATAATGGAATTAGGAATATGCACTGATGTGACTGAATTTATTGATGTATGTATAAGAAGTAATTGATACTGTGCTGTATTATGATGTTTGTTTTACTATACAGGAAAGTATGGGTATCTCGATGTGAACGAATGCGTGACCAAAGAAATTTAATAGCCGTTATCTGATGATAGGCTGTGTGTAGTGTGAGATTAGAGGGCTAAGGAAAAGATTGTACTGTCCTTGTGTTTTCACAGGAAGCTTTTTAAGGGACAGAGAACTTCTGGTTCCATTGGGTCCCAAGTCTTCAAGAGTTGGAGATGGAATTGAGTCTGTAGGCGAGACAGTCGAAGTTGACAGGAGTGTAGTCACAGGGGAGAAAGTGGAGGAGGAGGAGAATGAATCTAGAGAAAGTCGAGGAGGAGGATGAGAAGAAATTTGGAGAAAGTCTGGGAGGAAGAGGAGAAAGAATTGGGAGAAATAGGAGAGAGAAAGGATACAATAGATGAGTAGAAATATAAGGACAGGTGGAAATCAATCTCACACTGCTAATCAAATGATGCAATAGGCTTATTAAAGGGTCGAGCAGAAGGAGTGTAATTGGAAATTTGAATCAACTGATTACTGGATTGTTATTAAATTGTTATTCATTGAATTTCAACCTTTTTGTATATTTAACCATCTAACTGTCAGCATTGCTGACTGGGGGCTCGGAACTTTACTTCTATCTTTCACTAAATTTAACTTCCAACAAAATAGAGCCTGGGTGGAACTTCTATAATAGTTTAAATAAAATATTGGGAGCACCCTACCCCAACCATATACTTCGTCACACTGACATGATGACATTATGTTTGCCATCATTATGAAATTCTACAGACATCATAACATCATCATTACAAGATACAACCGACATCCACTATAAAAAATATGAAAAGACTTCCAGAAAATATGATATTGATGATGTGCATTAAGCCCAACAGTTTTATTCTTAGGGTTTTGGAGAAATGAAATCATACAACTTTAAAAACATGCATGAGACACTTACTGTGACATAGATAGTAGCTGTTCCAGTAAGTGTAGGATCTCGTGCCTCCACAATCAGCGTGTACTTGTAGTTCTGACCACCGAGAGACTCATAGTCGATAGGATCAGATGTTGTCTGTATCTGTGTTCCAGATAACTGGAACTTGGCTGTGAGATCATCTCCACTAACTACACTGACAGTGAACATGGCATTGGCTCCTGAGTCTGCATCTGCCACTGTCAAAGTTGTTACAGATGTACCTGTCAATATTCAGATTGAATTCAATATATAATGTATGCATACCAAAGACTCAATAGTAACACTTTACATATGAACTATTTTCTGATTAAACTGAATAATAAATTTCTGAAAATGCATAAAATGTTAATACACCTCTCCCTCGATAACACATGCACAACAGGGGTAATACAACTCTCTCTCAGTAACTCAGGCACAACAGATGTTCAAAAATTTAGACTGCAGCATAAGCAATGGCAGGAGTTATTGATGTACCTGTGAAAAATTAAGGGGATGAACATCAACAGTAAGAAATGGGGGGAGAATAAATATTTGAATAGTCATTTTATGATTGGCTTGGAATAATACTCAATAAACAGTCTCATTCTATGAACTTGGTTGCTTTGGGTATAAATTACCTGTATTTTCAAGGTAACAAGCCTTTGAGAGATCATTAAAAACATTACATTAAGAGGTTTCAAGACAGATAACACATACCAGCTAAAGCATTGTGTATTACATCACTGTTTTTTTACATGTGAATGTGGATACATTCTAGTGTTATGATTCAGAACAAAATAAAAATTTTCTTTTCAAAAAAGATAATTTCAAGAAATAACAATAATGAAACTTAATTTTCTATTGTACTATAGGTAAATTATTTAGGCTTTAGATTTCTCAGCAATTACAGGTAATCACAGCAAGTACAGGTAATCACAACAAGTATAGGTAATTAAACACAGCAAGTACAGGTAATCACAGTAAGTACAGGTAAGCACAGCAAGTACAGGTAATTAAACACAGCAAGTACAGGTAATCTCAGCAAGTACAGGTAATCACAACAAGTAGAGGTAATCAGAGCAAGTACAGGTAACAACAGCAAGTACAGGTAAACACAGCAAGTACAGGTAAACACAGCAAGTACAGATAAATACAGCAAGTACAGGCAAGCACAGCAAGTACAGGTAAAAACAGCAAGTGCAGGTAATCACAGCAAGTACAGGTAATCACAGCAAGTACAGGTAAACACAGCAAGTACGGGTAACAACAGCAAGTACATCACAGCAAGTACAGGTAATCACAGTAAGTACAGGTAATCACAGCAAGTACAGGTAACAACAGCAAGTACAGGTAACAACAGCAAGTACATCACAGCAAGTACAGGTAATCACAGTAAGTACATCACAGCAAGTACAGGTAACAACAGCAAGTACAGGTAAACACAGCAAGTACAGGTAAACACAGTAAGGACAGGTAATCACAAAACCACTCTCTGATCATGCTTGAGCAAACTTCTGAATGCCAATTCAGCAATTTTAAGCTCAGTACACCCTCTTCATCTGGCTGCTCTAATAAAGAACCCCATTTATGAAACAAAGCCATTCTCATGTACCAAGTAAACCTTTCACTTGGTTCCCTTGCTAACCTTGATCACACTTGCGAATGATGTTGATAAACCACTGATTAATATTGGGTACTTTTATTATTTAATTTACATAGTAATATTTAAAACAATGTTCAATTAGTCAAATGAAATGACTCGGCTTAACTTAGAATAACTGCTAGATCTTACACATGTAGGATTGCATGTATTTTGACTCAACCCCTAGATCAAATTTGAAACAAAAGACAAACTTAACAAGATAATACAAAGCTGGTCTACTTTTTGTAACAATGCAAACACCCCAACAAGTCACAGATCAGAACACAATCAGCACTAATCAGGTTTTCATGGAAATGCTTATGGACATTGTTTTGATGATCAATTAAAATTTATCCCATTGGAATACAAGACAACATAAATGATGATTACACTGAAATGGAATTGAAAGATTAAACTGAAACACGAATATCTTGATAACACCTACATAAGTTATAGTACTTTATATTCACTGATTGATCTTTTGTCACATGTATATGGCATTTTGGGAATTTTTTTTAAAAAGAAAACTTAACAAAACATATTATTTCTTTTTAAATCTTGCAAATTTCATGATGTTGTTTCCAAATGTCCAGGTACTAACTGCTCTTTTCAGTCATATCATGGTATCATTTAGCAAATTTGACCACGATTTTATTTATGTCCAGAAAATATGGACTTAATTATTTTGGTATTTTCTGTATGAACAAAAATGGGCTCCACACTTCCCCTGCATTATAAGTGAGTTTGTGATTTATCCTAGCATACTAAAATGAGGGAGTGTACTATTGCTATAAATTATATGTGGGTTTGCATGCTAAAATTTGGGAGTGGAGTTTACTATGAGTTATTCTTTCAGGCTAAAACAAGGGAGTGGAGTATTGCTATGCATTGTAAGTGGGTTTTCAATTTATCCTTTCAGACTAAAATGAGGGAGTGGAGTATTGCTATGAGTTATACTTTCAGACTAAAATGAGGGAGTGGAATATTGCTATACCACTACTTTGCATAAGCTCAAATAAGTTAATTTTCATCACACCACTTTGTTAGTAGTGGTGGGCAGCCATTTTGAGATGACCCCTTGTACACTGTAATGCTCCGTAAACATTTGTGTCTTTAATGTGCAACATAGCAAGACTAGCAGATGATATTATTTCAAATAAGTTGAAGATTTCTTCCATATAATTGATAAAGTTAATCAAACTGATGATATTCCAGGTTGATAGATGAATTTATCAGGTTTGATCACAATGAACTGTGTGTAGTCCAGTCATGAAGCCATTTTCCCAAAGAAAGGCCATTTCTGATTAGAGAATCAATTGGAATGCTCACCAATAATTTTTTTTGTGCTTATCACAATACTTCCACATGCCAGCCTTGCTTATAAACAACATCAGCATTCATAATTTTGTACTTTTATATACCACCTACTTAATAAAAATCAATGGAAAAGAAAAATTTAAAAACTCCATAAAACCGAATGAGGTAATAGAGATAAAAATGCAAATCTCATCTTCCAAATTTTAATTAGTTAAAAGTTTAGAACTTTAAATTTTGGAACAAAGAATCTGGTTTACAAATTAATTTTTTATTTCATAGATATAAAAAATTATCTGCAATTTTTTGCTTTGAATATTTAAACAGAGAATATAATTTTTTTTTCAAATTAGACAAATTGCCAAAGTTACCAAATGTTTACAAACAGGCCAAACCAATGTCTGAAATTGAAATTTATCAGCCCAAATTTTAATCCTTATGTTTTTGTATTTCTATCTGAATTTTTAAACTAAATTTTAAAGTTTTAAGAAGGATATTTCTTTTCATTCTAATAATCATCCTGACAAAATAATTATGAACAGATATTGAATAAATCTGTCCTGAATTTTTACCTCTCATTGTTGCTGTTTTTCATCCATGTGAGGATGCAGTTTGTAAAATTTGGTACAAATGCTTTTAGTGGGTTTATTTAAGAAGATGATAAAAGAGACGACAACTGACTTGATGGAGAGATGACAACTGACTTGTGACAAATGCAAGGCCATACCAAAGGCATATATGACCTTATGGCCAGATGAGCTACAAACCTAAACACAGAATTTCCAAATTATGTTTTTATGCCATGAAGTCTTCCAGCTGAAAATTTGTAATTAAATATGAACCACACTGTCCCAAGCTTTTCTCACTAGTAAATCTCTTTTCTCAGGTCACACTACCCAATGCTTCACAAATGACACTAAAATCTAAGATCACTGTTAATATATATATATATATATATATATATATATATATATATATATATATAAACCATTTCCAATCAAATAACCAGGAGCTATAGTAGTTTAGCTGGTACCTAGCCATAGTAACTCAGTTGGCACCTAGCCATAGTAGCTCAGTTGGCACCTATATACCTAGCCATATTAGCTCGGTTGGCACCTATATACCTAGCCATATTAGCTCAGTTGGCACCTATATACCTAGCCATAGTAACTTGGTTGGCACCTAGCTACCTAGCCATTGTAGCTCAGTAGGAAATAACTACCTAGCCACAGTAGCTCACTTGGTACCTATCGACCTAGCTGTAGTAGCTCAGTTGGTACCTAGCTCACATTTTCTGAGCTTGATAAAGCCTATAAAATACTCCAAGTGATACTAAAACAAACCAACAACTCAGTCATACACAAGAATTAAGGTTTTATGATAAAGTACTCCAAGTGATACTAAAACAAACCAACAACTCAGTCATACACAAGAATTAAGGTTTTACGATAAAGTACTCCAAGCGATATTAAAACAAACCAACAACTCAATCATACACAATGATTAAGATTTTACATCCTATCTTGAACATAGTACAGGTTTTGCATGACATCAATGTAACGCAAAATGAAGTCCTTGGAAGGATCATGGTATAAACACATTTCTTTTCAAATGGTATCAGGAACATGAGTTTGTGACACATGGACATTTAAAGTCTACCAAAGATATCAAATTAATGGCCTAATCATGACAAAGAAATCTGGCATTCAATGCAATATGTATTACCAGGAAAACAAATAACACAGGGAATGGAAACAACCCAAGATATAAAATAAATACGCCTTTCTCAGTTTAAGTGCTACTTTTCATGCCCGAGTGAACATTCCAACCCATCAAATATATCTTAACAATAGGATTGAACTTGATGCTGAAATTCAAAATTGGTGGATACATGTTGCATATAGACAGATTTATGAGGTCAAATACTGCAATAACTTTAAAATAAATAAACATTTTTCTTCAAAAAATGTGCCATTTGAAGCAGCACATCCCAGAGATCCAACCTCCCTGTTTTTTAAACAAATATGTCACTCATTAAAAGGTATAATAATAATAATAATAATAATAATAATAATAATAATAATAATATAATAATAATAATAATCATGCACAGGCAATAATAATAATAATAATAATAATAATAATAATAATAATAATAATTATTATTATTATTATTATTACTACATGTATTGTTATTATTATTATTATTATTATTATTATTATTATTATTATTATTTCTTGTGCATAATTTTCTAAAACTTGGCTTGAAGATATTTCTGAAATGAATTAAAATGTATACATTTGCTGACAACAGATAAAGAAATAAAATTGTGACATCTTCCTGATTTTGTACCACAACTTCATAGATCTAAATATAATCCAAAAAATTCTAATTTCATCAATCAGTTCAAATGTAATAACAAGAGTCCCTTGAAT
>JAECUM010019989.1:0-15258 GCA_016617855.1 Megalonaias nervosa
CCCGCCGATTATCGATTTATAAAGATAATTCAGCAGGCGATGTTACGATCGCTGGCGACAATCACGGATGCGCAGGTGAAATTATTTGTTCCTCTTTCACGGGCCAACGAGAGGGTTAGGTTAGAATTATCTCACGAATACGAAACGAAAAGACTCGTACACGCTCGTATAAAACAGCTGAAAGATATCATGGCGATGACGGAGTTGATAAACGAAGATGCGGAAGAATTACTGGCTAAAGATAAAGACGGTGACTTCGTCACTGAGTGTGACTGTAGTGACTGTGTCACTAGTGACAACGTCACCAATGACGAAGTCACTGACAACGTCACCAGTGACAACGACGACGAAGCTAGAATACCCACTTGTAAAGTTGTTCCAGTTGATTTTAAACCGTAAAAAAAAATAATTGTTCTATCATTGTTTGCGGAGATTATACATTTTCATATATAATTATTAATGATATGTATAATTTCCGCATCGATCATACAAACCTCAGATCGGTGAAATAATTACTCTATCATCGTTGTTGAAAGTGTACATTTTCTATATATTTATTAATGAAATGTACACTTTCAATAACCATCATACAGATCTTAGATTGTTGAAATAATCCTTGCAATCGCGCCCCGACAAAAAAAAAATATTTTATCCTTGACGTTCTCTTTGACATTTTTTTTTTGCTTGGTGTTTTCCGTAACTATGTTGCGGCGATGACGTTGATGACGAAGTCATTACGAATGTAAGATCTTAAGATTTCACATACAGGTTTATATTTAGCGACTCCGACCTAAGATCGAGCAAGTGGCCATTTCGGTCAGTAAGTTTGAAATTTATCCGTGATAAGACACGACTGTGACATCGCAGATAAACAACGTTGATTGGTTCTGATACAATCAAATCACCTGGGGGGGACTTGAGTGGTAAATGAGCAGAGAATGTATCCTTGTTGGGCCTGATTGGATTTATCAGTGTCCATTTGATAACTGCCGTCGACGACGTCACATACTAGATTGACAGCGATCGTTGATGTTATATTAACGATGCCCGGGGCGACATAACGGCCGGGCCGATGTGAAAATGGACCTTGTATCATCGTTGTTGAAAGTGTACATTTTCTATATATTTATTAATGAAATGTACACTTTCAACAACCATTATACAGGCCTTAAATCGGTAAAATAATCATTGTACCGGCCGCGGAACAATATTATTTTTGATCAGGAATTCCTCAACGGTGGGCGGATTTTCTTCGTAGATGTAGTATCTATTATGTCGTTGTTTGTAATAAAGCAACATCATTTTATAATTGTTACCGCCGCATTTTGCACATAAATTGATTTTGCTTCGTACGCCGTTGCCACATCCTAAACAAGGATTAATTCCTGGCGATCCTCGTCTGATCATGCTGCTATGATAGCCGCAGTATTCACCGCGGCATCGTTTGCCGCATCGTTGTGTTGAGCTTTGAAATAACCACGGACTATAATTAGTTCCTATCTGAAATGGCATTATATATATTATAGGCATAATTCATCTTTTCAATTAGATATAAAATCTGATGAATAAATAAATATAATGAGTGAAAAAAGATGAACTGCAGAGACAGTGATAATGGAGCTGAAGGCATCACGGATATATCAACGATCACGATATATATGACAATAAAATTCTCAATGATTATCAATGTGACATTATTTGCTGGTTAGACAATTGTCCACGGGCCGATCCTAATTTATTTCGTTGGACGCCGCGGCTTGTCCAACAAGAACCTGAACTAAGCGAAGATGAATATATTAACCGTCATGACGAGAAACTCTTTAATGAATTCCACGACGGCGTTATCGAGAATTTCGAAACTACGCCGCAGGACAAACTAACCGAAGTTGCCAAATTCAGTTATTGGCACTTATACGATTATTATTCGTTATTCGATGAGCCTGTTTGGCATCCGAAGAAAGAACACGCCATTAATAATTTCACCATGATCGGCAGTTTACATGAAAAGGCCGCACAAGGAATTATTATACAACATTTTGATAAATTCTACGTGTTTCCGTCCGATGATTGTTTTCGACAAATTTGCTAATAAATTTATTGGTCAATCGTCCGTTACAGAAATAATTCTAAAATTCAGGTTAAGATATCCAATATTTGATCTTGATACGAAATTTGTTCGTGAATATGTCGTATATACCACGGGCCGAACTGAATTCAGATACACAACAGAAAAGATCAACATTAATGATATTATTGATTACTTTTCTCAATTATGTGATTGTCAGCGCGATCTCGTTTTCGTGTTCGAAACAAACGGTGGTTATCATGTTCTTTGTAAATCCACCCCTGTAACATTTTATCGGCAACAAGAACTAACCGACCGCGCCATAAAAGATAAAAACGTTCAGTGGAACATTGATCGTCAAGCGGGCCTGCACAGCATTAAGTTATCCGGGACAAGATCACATAAACCTGGCAAAGACACTTTACATAAACGATTAATATCTCACGATGATAATTTCTCAGCGTCTGAATTATTAATGTGTCCTTGTTCGATTCAGCCTCAATATGTTCGTGTTGATGATGCCAACGATGACGATGATGTTATTATTGGTTGTGATGAGATTTCTGCAGAAAATCTTGATCGGATTTCTATCGCGCTAACGGATGAGCCTAATCAGTTAATGAGTGTTGTTAATGTGTCCCAGAACAGATTTACAATATCACGTCGACCAGGCCATTTCTGCAATATTTGCGAGCGACGACACGGATACGATCACATCCACAACTTTGTAGAACCAAAATGTGATAATTGTCTCGTTTATGTCAACGACGATAACTTCTCGATATGCTGTCCAAGATCAACTGGTAAACAAATAACAATATCGATTGACGGTGACACTGTCGACGAGGCTATCGACAAAATCATCGCTGGAACATCAAGTAATGATGAGCTTGTACAAGTGGCCGAACAATTACCGAAAGATCAATCAAGAAAAATCCTGAATAAGAAATATTTGAGATATTTAATATCGGCCCGTCGTAAATGTCACTATCCTGGTTATCTTCACCAGCGAAACCCCGATTATTTATATACCGAATTACTACCACATGAATCAGGTCCTGGATGTATAATAATACCCGACGAGGACTATCTCGATGGATCCGCCTGTGGCATGGGCAGATCAGAAGCGGCGTGGAAGTCCATAAAAGACCATCAGTCTGTAGCTTGTATCAGCTACAGAAAGACCTTCGCCGAAAAAGTAAAAGCCGATTATATATTGAATCTTACGCTGATATTAGCGGAGATATCATTTTCAAGCCGAATGGTAGTCGTCGTGTTGTTGTACAATGGGAATCTCTGCACAGAATAAAAGGCGTTCCGGACGTGATTATTGTGGACGAATGGCACGGAATTCAACGACAGCAATTCAGTTCTGTCAAACACGGCCGTGAACGCTGGGACAAGTTCTTGGGATTAGTAATAGCTTGTAAACGATTAATTGTTCTTGACGCTGATACCAACAATGACGATCTAGTATTGTTCCACGATAAGTTAGGATGGTCCACCATAAAATTTATTATTAATGATTATCGGCCAGATCATGGTAAGAAATTCATCACTGAGACATCACATAAAAGTAATCTTGTAAAATTAATAGAAACACTAAAGCACTGTAAAGCTATCGGTGAAAAGGTCGCGATTTTCACGCACAACAAACATAAAACCGATTATTCCGTAGAGAGTTTGGCCAAACTATTACAACATCTAGGATTCCGTGTTAGGTATTATCATGCTGATACCGATCCGGCCCAAAAGAAGTTGGATTTTAGCAATATCAATATTGCATTTGATGACGTTGACGTCGTTATTACTAATCATACTGTTGAGGCTTGGATTAGTATTGTCGATGAAAGATTCACTAACATGTTCGTGTTTTCTGAAGAAATAGGATCTGTTGAAGCAATGAAACAGGCTGTTCACCGATTTCGTTGTGTCAATGAAATTCATTATTCAGTGACTCGAAAACAACGCGACTGAAAGTTACCTGTGACCCGTGAAGATGTCGAAAAAATAATCATTGATCGAGAACGATTACTCGATGATACAATGAAACTGAATAGGTGTCCAAACGCTGGAGAATTACAATCCAGTTATGGTTTTGCTTATATCAACGATATTATCGACGAAAAAAATTCCAGGTTGTATTTCACGCCACGATTAATAAATGCAATGGCAAGTACCGGTTATGAGATTGTAGAACAACCGCCGGACGATTATGACACATGGTGCCACAAAAACAACATGAAAAACCCATCAAATAATGACATCAAAAATAATCCTGCGGTCGATGAATTTCTGAAGACATCTATCGGTGAGCGGATAAAAGAATCAAAATCTAATTCTGTAGAATCTGAAAATCCTAAACACTATAAATACAATCCCGATGAAAAGCTAGAACCGTATGAGGCGAAAAAAAATCATTCCTCAATAACATGTTCCAATGTGATGTTGGTAAACTGCCGCCGGATCAAATTGAACAGCTACACAAAAACGCGCCACAGTTACGACAATGTCACGAAGCGATCCTTGATAAGTTCAGCGAAGACAGTAAAATCATCGATAATAAGAAATTCAGATCGGACAAAATCAACCGCAGAGAAAAGTTGACTGCGGTTAGAAATGTTTTACAGGTGTTGAATTTACCGATATTGTTTCTGAATTATCAACAACAACAGCGATAACAGCGCCAGTATCAGGATTCGAATTACGAGGCCTCATCAATGATATGATCGCGGACAAAGAAAGATTATCATTATATAATGAACTACTGTCGAATTGGTCAAGTATATTTCCTGAAACGAGGCTACATAAATCAAAACTAACAGTAAAAGATATCATGAGAAAGTAAAGTTAATTTATAAAGGTTTCGGAGCGACATTAACAGCAAATGATAAAATCAATCCTTCAAGATCAGACTACACGTTAACATATCCTATGTGGCCGAAATCAGATTTTATTGATGACCCTCGCTGGAGAAATTGTTACAACGACAGCCAGGGATTCAACGGCGGCAGTGATATAAATACTGTTGACGACCATACTGTAATGTTAAAATTTCATATTTGGAGTGCTAATAATTGGTTTAGTCGGTTTGACGAAGTGTATTCAGATCAGTGAAATAATTGTTGTATCATCGTTGTTGAAAGTGTACATTTTTTTATATATTTATTAATGAAATTTACACTTTCAACAACCATCATACAGGTCTCAGAGCGGTGAAATAATCATTGCAATCACGGCCCGTGGGATAAATTATATTTAGTAGCTCCATCTGTAGATGATCAGCGATGCTATGAAGTACTTAAGGATTTTAATGAAAATGCAAAGTTGTTAAATGAAGACAGTCACGTTATTGATTTTATCACCGATATTGATGAAGCGCCATCTGTAAATGACCTCAGGGCCAGTGGCCCTCATGGAAGTATTAATAATTTAGTAGTATACGATGATGTCATGTTGGACAAACAATCAAATCCAGCTAGGATATTTTCTCGAGGTAGACATAAAAATACAGACGTGATTTATGTTACACAGCGTTATACACAAATTCCAAAAGTGATCAGAGATAACTGTAATATTTTAGTTGTATTTAACGGAGTTGATAATCATACGCTGAAAAATATTTATTATACTTGGTGTTCAGGTGACATGGACATGATTAAGATCAAACACTTTTTTTCAAAAGTACAAGCTATCCCGTTTGGTTTTATAACAATAAATTTGCATGATCCGAGGTCGAGATATCGTAACGGACTTGATACAATATTTGGGTAAAAACCACAGCAGCAGGGAGGGTGAGCTAACAAAAATTACGTGCACGATTACATAAACGACCACTCACAAAATTTTATAAATACGAATGTCAACGCCGAAGTAACAGCGCGAACTAACCCCGGTGATTTCATCACCGATGATCTCATCACTGGTGATATACGGAAAGTTAGAGGCTTCAGTTTGACATTATTGACCTTTTTTTAAATTTTTTTTCGTGTGAAATCTTTGTTTTAGATATGTTTGCTCGAATCCAATTTTGTAGGGTTCACCCTCCCTGCTGCTTATGTCGTATGGGTCGCACCATGTGCCATATTTTCCATCTTTGACATCCCAGTGTCGCTGTTATTCGATAATTTGAAAAGGTATGGGGAGACAGAGGGGACATAAGAAAATATGAACATTCATTGAAACAATACTTTAGCAACAAGTTAAAAATAAATATAACTATTGAGCACTTCTTAAAATTAGGAGATCCGGGGTGATGAAATATAGAAATATGCGTCATGCACATAATAATACAAACATGGGTATTCACTTGCAAAAATGTGAATTAAGTCCACATAACCATAAAAATCGTCTGGTTTCATTAATAAAATCTAGTTCTTATTGTAAAATTTACAAACACAGAGTTGGTTATTTACTGAAAATCCATCGCAGAATAGCTTGTTTTCTTGTAGTTAATTTCCCTCTCTCCATATGCTTGAGCGCTGAGAAGGATCTATCATATAACCATGCTGGTGAGACAGACGGACGAATATGCATAGCATTAAATTTACTATAATTTTTGTCGTCATTTTAGGTCTGTGTTGTAGTCTTACCGTGGCCAATGAAATGCAATTCAGGCTTTTCTTATTTAAATATGAATTATCTTGCCTTGATTGATAGTACAGTTTAAAGTTCTATCCTGTAAACTTGTTCAGAACCTACAAGGCATGATTCTAAGTGTAAAGAGATCGATATCCCCTTATCTATGCACATTCCGAATGAATGCACGACTAACGATAAAAATACCTGCCATCTGGAATAATGGGCAAAATAGGTGTACCCGTTTACGTAGATTATTTTACCATGTCTAACCTCCTGAATCATATTTGTTCCAGTTTACAAACAAGTCATGTAAAATCGACTCATAGGTGTTAGATAACTAGTATCCATGGTTACCGTACAAAACAGCACGTATATGTCGTTCAATAAAGTACATATGACAAGTCTTGATCGTGGATTCGGCTTTAAAAGTTGAAAATGACACCGTGCTAATTTGTACAGATGAAATGGATAGGGGTGTCTCAAATACAAACTTGTATCTAAATGATCGTTTGTTGTGTACGTGCGACGATGAACGTGTATGTGTTCGAAAATGAAGACTCTGAGTTCTGACTCCTGAGAAGTACCAATGACAGTAAGCCAAAACTCATCGGCATTAAAAGCATCGAAAGTGAAAATATAGTGCTGAACAAGCAAAATGTGATACAAGTGACTGACTCCATAATCCCAGGAGTGTCTGACATGGGTATCTTTAAAGGAAATTTAGAACCACACCTAGTCTCTGCAAAATTCGAATGGCTTTCATTGTCTTAATACCGTCCACCCACACAAACTGCCTGATAGACAAAATGATTATAAGTTATCCATTCATGCATTCGTTAGTTACGTTTGTTCATTTCGTCAGAGAGAGTTTTACTTTACCTTATTCATTTTTCTTTTCTTTTCATTGCTTCTTTCTTTCGTTCTAGTTTTCTTTTCTTAAAATTTATTTATTCATTTTTCTGCTTATATCCAAGTTGCTGATCTTCTGTAAAAGTGCCTACTTAAGTGCCGACAACTTTCCCTGTCAGTAAATTTCTTATTAGTAAATGTGCTTTTATGATATGCATTGTTTTTTCGGTTCTCTCAAAAATGAAACACAACTATTATGACTCTTTAAAGACATCGGTGAATCAAATGTCACCTACTCGGCGACCCGGGCAGGCCTGGGCAGATATCATATCCCGCGACCTGACCTTCTACCTACTTAACTACCACAGCTCTTTCCCCAAATCAATAATAGAACAACGACTCTTGATACAGACATAAATGAATAAATCGTTCGATCTCTGATAACTCCTATGTTATAAAAGACTACACGATAATCGCTTGTGTTATCAAAGAGTATACTGAAACCACATGTAGATATAACAATTTTCCCCGTAAATATCATTGCAATGGTGTATAAAAGAAAACATTGATTTATCCATAGATCTGAAGAAACAAAAATCTACCAGGCAATGATCTTTGCTCAAAGCATATTCCGTTGCCTATGAGTGTCATTTCGTCATTATTACAACCACCCACCCCCAAATAATGTTACAGATAAGTTTCTTATTTTATTGCTCTTTGATCGTTACATTCGAGGTTATCTGCAAGATATTTCCCTTTGGCATACCCATTATCTCTTACGCCACTTTTCAGTTACCATAATCGATCCTGCAAGAGTTACCTCACTTGACCGCTGGATTGCTGTTACCGTAATCAACTCTGCAAAAGTTATCTCACTTGATCGCTGCACGGCTCGCTCGTCGGGTAGGCCCAGAGATGTTATTTTGTTACGAAATTTGCTGATATCATTTCTTTATTGTCTCTTGAAGATCTGTTTCATGAGCATCGCGTAATTTGAAGATACATTAATAAATACAGTGATTGACTGCGATTGTATTTATTTTGTACAAGATCCTTATTGGTTAGTTATTGTAATGGATTATTAGACAGGCCTTTTCATAACATCATTTGGGGTTTAGCAAATTTATACTCGATGTTTTGCTTTGAAGAGATTATTCACTATTTTAAACACAATGTCTAAATTGTTAAGCTCGTATCAACAAAGTTACCTTTTGCCCGTCAAGCCAACTGTTACGTGTGCATTGCACTTCTGTATCGAATGATGAACACTCTTCTTCTGAGACCTGGGTAGACTTTATTTGTTTTCCTAAAGGAAAGAATAGATATCTGCAACGCCATTAGTAGTTTAAAAAGAAATCTTTTTCTATGTCACACAAACTGCTCACATTTTGCTTTGTATATTTACGTGATACGATTAGTTTCTACTTCTTTTTCTTTTCTATAGTGTTTCATGGTGAAATAAGTAAAGCTATAGATGCAGATGCATTAATTCATTCTGTATCCCACACTCAACCTGGAACTACCTTTACAACTTGCACAGGTGCCCGTACATAGGGGCAAGGGATTTCGATTCTAAACATATTTTGGCCTACATCGTAAAACTTAATAGCTGACCACTACATGTTGCCCGACGCTAATTCTGCGGGCGCTCCTGACAACTTGAAATATTCAATAATAGTCCAATTATAAATATCGGAAATGATTTATTTTTGCGAGATATTTTAGACTGTTCAAAAATGTCAACACAAGTTTGTATTGTGAAGAAATGCACTCGTTAAAACTCCAGTCATTAACTGAACCCCATGCGAGTGCTTCTAGTAGTGTTCATTTTACGGATTATCAACCTGGCGCTTACATATGTACAGGACGAATGTAATGTTTGATTAATGGGGAGTAAAGTCCGCCGAAGAATGTATATACAATCTGTGATTGTTGTCCATTTCACATACACTTCAATTTCTTGTTCCTCAGGCTATGATGTAGATTATCTATTGTTAAATTCAAGCAGTACATTCCACTTTTGAATGGAATGTCACAGAACAATACGTATGTCTTTCTCGACGTCATCATCATTTCTTTGCTCTCTCCCTTAAAGAGACCACCTCATTCAGTGCATTGAATGGCTAAATCTTTCCCGCCGATTACCCCACAATTTTAAAGAGACCACCTCATTCGGTGCATTAAATGGCTAGATCTTTCCCGCTGATTACCCCACACTTTGAGGTAGAATTATTCACTGTAGTGAAAACAAAATCTGCATTACGTGTGCAGAATTAGTTAAAGAGAGCCCCCACCCACTCCCGTTCAGTAGTATGTAAAGAGAATCGCTTAGGGATAGATTACGGTAAGAATTTCAAAATAAAATCATAAACTTTATTATACCATGATGGATAAGAGATAAGCTGAATGAGATCTTACCTCAAAATATATGGATGTGTACGTGTCCTATGGTTTGCCTTCACAGGCATACTTTGTGATGCCCTTGGGGATTCTAGGTAGCTTGACACAATTGCCTGGCACGGCCTGATTTTTGAACACCACATTATGTAATTATAATTCCAAATTTCCAAATTTCAGTCTTTGCCTATTATATCTATTGTGCAACTGTAAACACGTAACTATGTGTGTAATTGTACTTACAGGAGAGCGGACTAAGTAGATGTATGAAAGAATAAATAAATCATGGTACAACAATCATACGACTTTGCACAAAGAAGAAACACCTCTCATATTTTGCATAGAGAAAATTGGGATCAATAATATTTACAACCACACCATTAATTCACCTCCCATCAGGACATTTAGTTTTAGTCAATTTGTCACGATGAACTTGTTCTCATTGTTTATTCAAACAGAACACAAAGAAGAAGAAGAAGAAGAAGAAGAAGAAGAAGAAGAAAATAAATTATGTCAGTCTTGTCAATCATATAGTATGGTCACGTATCCTGGCCTTAAGAGTACCCCATTCCACATTACCATGTAATTATGTCGAAACAAAGACCATAATGAACCTGAGAGAGAGAGAGAGAGAGAGAGAGAGAGAGAGAGAGAGAGATTTGGATTTTTAACGTAGTTTTAACAATTTTTCACTCATATCGCTACGATATCTGAAGTGTGGCAGTTTATAGTGATGTCTAGGACTGGGGCATCAAGCCGCAGACATGTAGCATATTGTCCCATGCAGTCACATTATCCTAACACCAGGCCGATTAGTCCTAACACTAACCTCTCAATACTGAGTGCCAAGCGAGGCAGCTGTTAGTACCATTGTTATAAGTCTTTGATGTCACTCATCCCGGTTCGAACCCGCGACCTCCCGCATCCGAGACAGACGCTCTAACCACTAGGCCACCGTAGCGGTCGAGAGAGTGAGAGAGAGAGAGAGAGGGGGGTAGGTGGCTGGGTTCGATGTGTACATACGAATCATAATCTGCAATAGGAAGCATTTTTCATAGTAATTGAAGACTAATGACCCAAGAAGGTCTCTTTCTAGGGATTCCGTGACAGTTGTTGTTATTGTTGCAGGGTTTAACGCCATTTTCCAACACAAGATAGGCTATACATGGCGGTCAGTATAAATGGTATAGGAAGAACCCGGGAAACCCCCCGAAATAACCACCGACCCACGAGAAGCTACTGGTGAGCTTTCTTACATACCCACATTGGCCGAATCGGCCACTCGAACCCACGCAGAAAGAGGTGAGATGGCAGTGGGATTCCGTGACAGAGAGACGTGCAACTTTAATATGGAAAGTCAGCCCCGAAAAACGGCAATATCACAATGTAAAGAAAGTTCAATGTCTGATCAGAAATTGAATTATCCGATACGTCTGAATGTAAAGGTGGACCGATGTAATTTACTGCAAAAACTGACGGAGGAAACCGCTGTATTTAACTTCCCATAAAATCATTTCCTTCTTAAATAACAATGTATTATTTCCATTAATCGTGTAATTGTACAGAAAAAAACTCTAATCAGTCGGAATTGTTTCGAATCACTCAGACCCATTAATGTATTTTGACAAGGACATTTCCGAGTCTTTGGAGCTAATCAAACGCTTCTTCAAAAAGAAAAAACAATTCACAAACGTGTATATGTGTGTGTGTGTGTGTGTGTGTGTGTGTGTGTGTTGTGTTGTGTGTGTGATTTGTATTTTTAACGCAGCTTTAACAATTTTTTAGTCATATCGCTACGATGTCTGCAGTGTGGCAGTTTATAGTGATGTCTAGCACCGGGTCATCATGCCACAGACATGTAGCATCATGTCCCACCAAGTCACATTATCCTGACACCAGGCCGACCAGGCTAGTCACCAGTCTCTTAATGCTGAGCGTCAAGCGAGGCAGCTGTTAGGACCATTTTTATAAGTCTTTGGTATGACTTGGCCCGGATTCGAAACCGCGACATTCCGCATCCAAGACGAATGCTCAAACGACTGGGCCACCGGGGTGGTACCTATTCACAAACAGAAAACCAGCATCTAACATAAAAGTCGAGTGAAAAGTGTATACGACAGAACAGTTTTACAACAAATGAACCATTCCCACCCCAATGAAATAATGAAGAAAGTTATTGGATGATAAGCATGAAAAACTGTATATACCGAGATTGTATTTTATGCGGGGTAATCACTGCAGATGTTTTTTTTTTTTTTAAATATTCAAAGAATTTTGGTCAAAAACCTAAATATGTGCCAGCCATAAGGAATACGAAATTAACATGATCTAATTTCAACCTAAATACAAAGGATGAAAAACATGAGTAGCGAAAACGAATGCCGTCTAAAACTCTAAACTACAAATTATATACCGGTAAAGCCATGCATTGAGAAAGTACACATTGCATTCTCTCATGAAAATGTTGCAGCAGTATACTGAAAAAGAAAACTAATGAGGATTGAAAGGATATCTTTAAATTAACGAACATCACTGTGTTCGGGAAAACTTTATAGAACCTGCTAAAGCGGATCGCGTTGATCTTGTTAGGAACAACGCTGAAAATAAACTTTGCAGGCTTGTTGTCACCCCGCGACGGCGGATTGCGGATGCATTACTATTAACAGCAAGACAATCAAAACTGAAGCTGACAATGGCATTGGCGAGTCAGTGCTGTATCTCTTCAAGCTGCTCATGTACGAGTGTTATTACGAAGAGATCAACCACAGTACGGTGAAAACATCAAGATTTTGCATCCGGATACATATTCTCTGCTAATGCAACTAGAAATAAAGATTTGTATGTGGACATGACCGCGTTTGGTAAACGAATTTCACACAAGATCGTATTCAATAGATCATTCGCAGTTTAGCAGCTGCCATACAGATTGCTTTAGTAAACTTAAGGATAAGTGCACAATAAAGCTAATTGGTAGAGTGCGCTGGACTGCGCACAGAAATGTGTTCAATTGTGGCTGGTTCAGGTACAGTCTTTAGGAGGGTAAAGGAGTTCCCCGGTCTGTTGTTGCAATGGTTCTCCGGCACGATATGTAATAAGTCTTCTTGAGAGAGGCGAATTAACAAACACAGCCAATCTGATCCTGTCCAGAAAACATCGTGTGACACCAGTGTTACAGCGATGCACTAAGGTGAGTTTGTCCCGTTTGACACAAGGCGATGAACTTTCCCAGATGAAATCATTACTTACGCGTATGGAAACCACGCGATTATAAATCAACACATGAAATGTTTGACTTGGTGACTGCTCGTGTGCCAGAGGGAGCCATATGAGAGTTGATTAGGTCATAGATTGTAAATGTATGCATGTATCATACGGGATCTGTAGAATGACGTTGCCCGCCTTCAAAGTGTCCGATGCATACATATACTGAATCAAATTTATTCCCAGTACGTCGAACAAAGGCGGTTGTAAAATTGTTTTATATAGAACGTCTATGGTCTTCTGTCGAATTACTTCACCGTCTTTCAACCAGTCATGCGCTTAAGTTCTTTATTCACCGCTGTCATGACCGAGCGAAGTCTCCAAACACACTTCTTCAGGACAAATATATAACACAGTTCATATTTATTCCAGTCCTTTGCAGAAGGGAATCTTCAAAGTCTCTATGATGTACTCTTGTAAATCACATTTAAATATGAATGTAGAAAAAGGCCCAGTTTGTTACTATCAAAGAGAAATGCTGTCACACATTATGCATACAAAACTTTGATTTTTGTGTGTGTGTGTGTGTGTGTGTGTGTGTGTGTGTGTGTGTGTGTGAACGATTTAGATACTAAACTTAACTTTAACAATTTGAGTCATATCACTACGATGTCTGCAGAGTGGCAGTTCATTGTGATGTCTAGCACTGGGGCATCATGCCGTAGACACGTGGCATCATATCCCACCCAGTCATATTATCCTGACACCAGGACGACCAGTGCTGACACTAAACTGGTAATGTTACGCACCAAGCAATGCAGCTGCAAGTATCATTTTTATGTCTTTTGTGCGATTCGGCCTAGGTTAGAATCCGCGACCTCATGCATTTGAGGCAGACGATCTAACCACTTAGGCAACTGGTTGAGCGGTGTTTATCAAACGACGATATTTTCAAATAGAAATGTCATCAAAAAAATGCATGTTCATGCTGTGGACAATAAATCTGAAAGCATTTTGTGACTGCACACAATATGTTATCCTCAGAAACCGAACAATAGGAATACTGACCTATGTTATAGATAATACCACGTTATTAGTGGAGAACAACGTACGATCGTCTGAGGTCAACGAGAACTTGAAGGCCGTCCAAATCCATACAGTTGTTTTATCATTAACTATGTATTTACTTTAAGCTGATATATCTTCGCTAGGTTTTTATTGTACAGTTTGTAACATATGAGTTGACGTTACAAGTCTTTTGTCTTCCCCCACCGATCAATAAATGCCAACATTTTCGTATTTGGGCGATCCTTTCTTTTCCATTGGTTATTTGCAGTATGTTTTTGTTGTAAAACTGTGCATGTTACAATCTTAGCCTTTTATAATCGTTCATATCCATTTGCTCTTCATTCTTCATTACCGTGTTTCAATGTTTGAAATATTAAAATATTATGAATTCAGTAAAATTATATACTATTGTTAATGACGAGAGAGCTCGAAAAAAAGATTATGTTGGTTGCACAATCCTCTTGATTTCCTTCTTAATTCTATCTATCTATCTATCTATCTATGAACCCAGTTTTGAATCCAGCATATAAACAAGTAAAGTTTATTCTTGAGTTTGGTTATGTTATTGATGTTTTCAAATCTTACCGAATCTACCTGTCTTAGATTAAGTTAAAGACTCCATTGTACCTAAGTTATATATATATATATATATATATATATATATATATATATATATATATATATATATATATATATATATATATATATATATATATATATACACAATGTTTTATGAAGTTTAAATCGTGGTGCTTACTTACAACTTATTCAATTAGAATACGTAAGAGACGAATCCAAATGGACAAGGAGCCAATCTAGATAACAACAAACACCTAGGCGTGGATAAATCTAGTGTTAATTGGTCTTTAATGTATTAATTGTTGGGACCGCATACCAATACCTAATAACCAAGAAAATATTGTTCCCGGTTATTATGCTGGCTATTTTATCATCTCTCGCTGCCATTAACAAGGAACCCAACTTGCCAAACAGTTGGAATGGCCAACCGGTTTAAACAAGCAAGTGCTAAAATTCAAGAAGTGGTTTGGTTTCGGAATGTATTTCCTATCTTTCTGGCTCTCATTATATATATATAT
>JAECUM010019990.1:0-19982 GCA_016617855.1 Megalonaias nervosa
TATATATGTTGTAACATTGTTACGGATAAAATAAATACTTTTTTTTAATTCTCCCAGGGATTCTGCTTAGCCATTACCATAGCCACTAATCCAGTATTATCTTCACTGTCACTGTTGCTTTCACTGGTAACAACCCTTTCAGATTCTGTCATTGACATAATCTTTCGCAGTTGCATTACACGACTATTCACTAGTTTTCTCGTTTCATATTCGCGAGATAATTCTAGTCTTAATTTTTCAATAGCATTTGCGAGTGAAAAAAATTCTTTAACTTGCGTATCGTCTATCTTTGCTAAAGATACTATCATCGATCGATAAATTAATTTCATAAATCTATAATCAGATGGTAGTGTATATTTGTTTTCAGTTTTTCGTTGTTGCAATAATTCAAAATCACACACGATTTTTTGAGGATTAAGGTCATCAGAGAGCTTTATACCATCATGTTTTACTTGCTCAATTGCATCAATAACAGCGTTGATATTTTCATGATTCATTATATAAAAGTCATTTGTTTAAATAAATTTATTTTTCTGAAATCATTTTTCTGAATTAATTTAATAATTTGATGGGGTAATTACACGACCGAAATTGAGGAATTCTGACGAAATTCATTGATTTTGATGGGGTATTTGCACAACTAAATGAAGAAATCTCAACAAATTTCACTGATTTTCAGTTTTTCATAAAAATAAAATAATTTCAGAAATATAAATAAAATAATTTTATGAAATATTCTGTAAAATTGAGAAAATACAGCAAATTTGAGTAAATTTATTGATTTTGATGGGGTATTTGCACGACTAATGTTGAAGAAATCTAGCAAAATTTATTAATTTTGATGAGGTAGTTGCCCGACTAAATAAAAAAATTTCAGTGAATTCATGATTTTCTGAATAAATATATTTCTGACAATTTCAGAACACAAGAATAAAAAAAAATTAATTTATAATCCATGGATTATTCTTTCTTGTATATTCTCGCTCTGAAGTTTTCTTGTAATCGTCGGCGCGCAAGTTCATCACGTGATACAGGCATGACGGAACATGATCGATGTGAGAACCCTTTTCCTACGTAAATTGTGTTAATGAATATCATCTCTTTAAGTAATTTTGACTTTAGTCCATGGGGATAATTTATCAGCAATACTGATTTCATTAACATCATAAATAATAAAATTTATGTTCATTATTATTAAATGTATGCTATTAATTGCTAGCATCATATCTAAATTTAATTTTCTGTTTGAATTACTTTGAAAACGCTAATGTATATATATATCACTTGCAACAAAACGTACTGAAGGCATGACAATATCAAAATATTTCCCAGCCGAAGTCATCGATGGGAAGATTATTTCTTCACCTGTCTGTGTATCCGTAGATATAATTGATACTGGATATTTATTATTATAACCGGTTATTCCTGATTTACAATTCTGACTTTGTGTAACAACACGCAAATTATTTAAAGAATTATCTTTCTTGTCTGAATTGAACAATCCAATCAGAAAAATTGGGTTAAATCAAAAATTACAAAGACCATGGAAAGGTCCATATCAAATCCTGAAGAAAGTTAATGATGTATTGTATAGAATAAAAGGAGGGCCTAAACAAAAACTGAAAGTGGTCCACCATGACAAATTAAAGCTCTATGAAGGTGCAAACTTACCTCAGTGGTTTACCAAATTAGCATAAAAAAAATTAAAAAAATAAACAAAAACCAGAACAGTCACTTTGTCACTTGAATATTCTTTAATTATTCTTTGCAAATATTTTTTTTTTTTTCCTTTTTGTTTTCTATACAGATAATATCCTACCAGTGTGGAATTTGCGAGGACTTGACATTTCATCTTAAGTCACGGTGTATAACGCATTTGAGAGAACAACATTCTGGAGTGGCATATAAATGTAGCAAATGTCTGAAAATATTCAGACGTAACGATAATCCACATAACTGCAGGGCACAAAAAGAGGATTTTTATCTCTTTTCACATTCAACTGGGTTAAAAAGAGAGGAAGCAGAAGCAGAACTAGAAAGTTTCATGAAGAATGCAATAGAAAAGTTGATCAAAGAAATTTACCTCCCACAAGTTCTACCTTACAACCAATATGAAAGAAAAAGAACATTACCTATGCCTGTTTTTTTCAAGAAAGATTAGAAACAGCAGTATTTCGCCCTCTAGAAAATCCATATCTTCTATGTCCTCGTCAACCTCTTCAATTTCATCAATCAACAACTGGACCTCCTCATCTGAAAATGAAAAATATTTACAGGAAATTGGAGAAAAGGTAGAATTACAAAGAAAACAGCAACAACAACAGATTCAAGAAATTCCTTTCGAAGATCTAGAAGAACCCGATATATACCTCGAAGAACCATTAAAAAATATAACCAATACCACCCATAACAAAGTAGGAAAAGAGAAAAGAGATGAGAAAGAAAAATCATTTGGGAAGGTGAAAAATTTAAACTTGGAGAAGGAAAAAGGAGAAATAATAGAACAAAAAGTAACAGAAAGTAAAGAGGAAGGAACAAAGAAAACACTAGGGAAGAAAGAGAATGAAAAATTGGAAAAGGGCAAAACAAGCATATATGGATAAGATTTAATATCAAATAAAGAAAAAGATAAGTCACTATTAAGGGTAGAAATTGGAGAAGTGGTGAAAGACAATGGCAAATTAATAGAGCAAAAACTAACATTCAACAAAGAAAAAGAAAAAGGATTAGAGAAATGTCCAGGAAAGATAGAGAATGAAAAATTGGGTGCAGACAAAGCAGGAATGGATGAGCAGGAATTAACACAAAAGAAAGAGAAAGGAAAAGAAAAGGGAACAGAGAAGACACTAGAAAGGGTATCAAATGAGAAACTGGAGAAAGAAAAAACTGAAAAGGAAAATCAAGACTTAAAATTGAATAAAGAGAAAGAGAAAGGAAAAGGAAAGTCACTAGGACAGATTGAAAATGGTAAATTGAAGAAAGAAAGAGCAGAAAGAAAAGAAAAAAAAACTCCAATTATAGAGAAAGAAAACTTGAAAAGTAATGAAAATGAACCAAAATCCACAACATCAAAAGATAATAATGACAATTGTGTTCTGATAAGCCTAAATGTGGGGGGAACAAATTTTTTAACAACAAGAACAACTCTGAACAAAATAGAAAATACAAGACTAGCAGACATAGACACCAGAAAGGGGGGGAAAACAGAATCCAATATTTTTTGATCGAGATCCAACTCATTTTAGGGTAATATTAAACTATATAAGAAATGCACCCGATTTTCCGCTGGGTCTTCTCCCAAAAGAAACAAAAGATCTACTAGAGATACTGCTAGAAGCTAGATTTTATAATGTTAAGGGACTCGTCCAGTTAGTTGAGAAAACATTAGAGAACATAAGAGAATAGACTCCATATGTACCCATAAACATATTTATATATTTCTTTATATAGCAGTTGTTTAGAATGGGAACTTTGAATAGACAGAGTTACATTAATAAAAAATTTCTAACGAAAATATTTTTTAAAATAGTATTTATTTTAAGTGCTGGTTTAGTCATACTACTTACTGCAGACTGATATTCCACTAAGAATCAGGCGGGTTTGAATCCATCAGGGCCTTATGCAGTCATGGACTGTATAGTTCTGAAAACAGATTTTTAAAATAAATAAATAAATAAATAAATTTCAGAAGAAAGGATTGAGAGAATAGCAGTTGAAACTGATTACGAATTAAGGATTGAGGTATAATGTTTCCTATGAAGTGAATATTGCTTTGAAAATGATGACATGAAAACAGATATTATAATGGAAATGAATGAGATGCTTGAATTGGGATATTATCTATGGAACTGATGTATGACAACAGTTGAATACATGAAAACTGGTTCCTGTCTTGGAATTCTTCCTGAATTGTCAAGTGTAGAAATTCATCAAGAGTCAATTCTTCTTGGATTAATCCTCTAAAAGTGACATTCATAACTTTTAGGAAGGACAGCAATGGATTCATGGATTGTGTAACTTCAAGTGGATACAAGTAATTCAAGAACTATGAACTTCTGGATTCAGTGTAATTTTACATAGAACTCTTATTTATTACAGCATAATATTGGCATTTACTATTACAGAATTACAATGTTTATTTTTATATGTAGGTAAGCATGAAATATTTTACCCATATTATATGTAAAGCATGTATTGAATGATTTCAGTATGAACAAAAACCGTCTCTAAAACTGTACATAAATACATTTCATATTATTGTTGATACAGGTATTTCATAAGAAATTACATGTGTGGAATATAATATAAGTGATAATATGCAATATATAATTGTGTATTGTGTTATGAACAGATATTTTCCATTATAATAAATGTAATGTAAATGCACATTGAAGATAACAATTAATGGCATCCAAACTTATGTTAAATTCAAATCAAAGTTCTATTAACTTATAACATTTGAAATCAATGTTTGGATATGTCATACTGAAAATGGATAGAGAGAGAGAGAGTGCTATGCCGCTACTTAGTGTATCCTCCGATCAGCTGATTTTAGTCGTAACACGTTGTTGTAGTCGAGTGCAGTCATTTTGAGATAACCCCTCATACATCGAAATGCTCGTTACCCGTTCGCGTATTTTGTACAACAAGATTTTAAAATTAAAATACCTGCACAAACATTCGAAGATGAGAATTATATATTCGGATCGGTTTGTCATGACTGATCATCTTGTCTAATATTACGTTAAACTAGAAGAATTGAAGCACGGTGTTGTGTGTGTGTTACTGCTATGAGGTCATGTTCCGTCAGCATGGTCGATTTTGATTGGTCGATCGATTGCAATGCTTTTTTTACCAGAATGCTTACACTGCCAACCTTGTATATAAACGGGGTCGTTGTTCAAAGCAGGGGGACAGATAGTGGTAGAAAGAGAAGGAAGCAGCAGGGACTAAATAAGATCGAGCCCTAGAATAAAGCTTTGAGAAAAGATTTGACTAAAACAAGAAAATGAGAGAGGTAAATGTTGAAAAAGGAAAATTCAAGTAGGAAATTTTAAAGAATAATTTGGAACTTGGACTAGAACCTACAAGTTCTCATAAGCAGACGAATTTTCTGCACACGAATTTCGGAACCCAAATTTTGATTCCGAAATTCATAACTTCTTATCTTAAGCAACATAATTTGCCCACATTAGATTTTTAACAATCGGGATTATTAATAACAAATTATGAACTTGTTTCGATAATTGAGATATATCCCCTATGTTTCTATCTATTGGTACATTTCTGCACGTAAAATTTTACTGTAAACTGATGAAAGAGTGTAGTTGTTTTTTTTACAGATGAGAAATTATTGAATAAATCTGTCCTGAATTTTTAATTTATTTTTATTGTTGTTTTATCTTTATT
Organism: Megalonaias nervosa; assembly: GCA_016617855.1. Lineage (NCBI taxonomy): Eukaryota > Metazoa > Mollusca > Bivalvia > Unionida > Unionidae > Megalonaias > Megalonaias nervosa. Next base: position 5,410 of record JAECUM010019990.1, read on the forward strand.
GCTCGAGTCAGACGAACCATTTTAGCTTCGGGGTCTGGAAAAGAAAGCTAAAAATCCTGAGTAATTTTCTAGACCCTTGAGGTTACAGATTTGGTGTCAGAAGTGGGATCATAATGATCTAATCAAAGAAAATAAGAGTAACACCATAACACAGTTCTTAAATTGTATGAATAAAATCTTATCTTCTTTCTTGAAAATATGGTAGAGTTGATCATCCTGGAAAAAGGAAAACAATGAAATAAAAAATCTGACTCCAGCAGTAGTAGATAAAATTTATAAAAACAATTTAAAAATTTTTTCTCTAAAAAGTGACTGATCAGGTTTGGAAATGGAGCAAAATGCACATTTATTACGTTTGGAAGACATGAATATGAAATCTGAAGCAGGAAATGAAAGTGTGACAATTGAAAATGATAATAGTGATGGAATAAGATCAAGGGATTCAAGTCCCTATGGTAAACTGGAGAGTAATTTAGAAAAACAAATGGCAAGTTTAGCAACAGAAGTTAAAGATACAGTACTTACCCTAGCAGATCACATGAAATCTACATTTGAAGATTTTGAGTCAAAATTGCACCATCTACAGAAAAAGTTACATTTGATTGAAATTAGAAATGAAAATTCCAGAACTTGAGAAGTAGGAAACCCCAGCCTTCAAAGAAACAGTGGAATCAAAACTAGTAGAGAACACATACATACTCATGAGATAATGGGAAACAATAAACAGTCTAGAATTAATCCTCAGCTGTATGATGGTCAGACTGACATAGATGAATATTTAACTCAGTTCAATATTATTGCAGAACTTAATGACTGGGATTATCATTCAAAGTCATTGTATTTAGCTTGCAGTCTCACTGGTACTGCTCGCTGTTAGCTTAATGAAATTGAACCAGAACAAAGGAAAGATTACTACACACTGGTGAAAATGCTAAAACCCAGATTTGGAACTCTAAATAAAGCTGAAATATACAGGACTCATCTTAAATCTAGACTTCGAGAAAAGGGAGAATCAATTTCTGAATTGGCACAAAACATCAAGAAACTGACCAGACAGGCATATCCTGATGCAACTGGTGAAATTATTAAAATTTTAGCCCAGGACTACTTTATTGATGCCTTGCTGGACTCTGAAACCAGACTAAGACTAAGAGAATGTGGTCCTAAAACACTAAACGAGGCTGAAACAATAGCTGTTAAAATGGAAGCTCACAAACTAGCTGATAAACAGAGACAGAAAAATGTGTATCGGTCCCTCATTAATGAAATCGCCAATGATTATTTCAGTGATTAAGGGTATATAATTAGATACAATGACTATAAAAAGATGATCATACATAATGCTCAACGTGGATCGACCATGGTCAGGGTGATAAATTCGAGATTACCTACGTATAAAGCGATCTACGGTGATGGACTAGGTGATATTGTTCAGGGTCTATTCAGAAGGTTAGCCCCAAAAGCAATACCGATTGCAAAGCAACTGGGAATGAAAGCTATTGACGTTGTTCGTGATAAAGGTATTGGTGCTTTTGGTGATGTTGCCAGCAAAGCATTCTCAGCTATCAAGGATACACTAGCACGATTAATACGACAAAAACCTCAGCCGGTAAAATTACCCAGCACTGAAGTTATGCCTGCAAATGTTAGTAAAATAATAAATCAAGCTGCAAATCAAAAACTAGCAGAGTTGGCTGGTGTACCCATGTCAGAAAAAGGAGAAAATATAACTGCTAGTCTGATAGCAGGAAGTGGTCTTCGTGTTATACGATAACAAGGATAATACAGCTGTTCAAACATATATCTGATCCCGCATTTGACATGGATACGCCAGTCATCAAAGATGAATCGATACGTGATTTTCAGTATTATTCTTATAACGCACGACAGCCAAATCAGCGTGGGCGAATTGAGCTGCAAGTTCAGGCTACAAGCAGATATTTCTTACCTGCTGAAGCATTTATTGAAGTAGATGGTGAAATTTTAAAAACAGATAATACTGAATATGGAGCTGATGTTATGGTTGGTTTTGTTAATAATGGCATCATGGCGTTGTTCGACGGAAGACCCACTGAGCGATCAGTAATTAAATCGCTGATGATATTATAATGTCATATCATCATGTTAGTGTCTGTCTGACTCCTGGTCAGATTAAAAAACTACGAGCAGTACCAAAAGATAACTGTGGAATAAAAATATCACTGAAAAAAGAACAAATCGCAGGTGATCCGAATAAACTATCATTATCAGAACATCAACTCAGGCACTTCAATGAAGCCAAACGATCAAAGACCGGCATACGACTTAATCTTTCTGCGGGTGCCATTAAAGATATCGCGAAGACGGGTGGCATATTTCCACTTCTTGCAGCTATACCAGCGTTGACAGCCGCTGCAGCCCCAGCTGTTGCAAAAGCAGCTGCACTTGGTGCTGTTGGAACTGCTGCTGGGATGGCATTAAAGAAAGCAACAGGTCACGGAATAAACACTTCCAAAAAAAAAGGAAAGGGTCTAAGACTGCCAGGAACTCCCCATTCATGGTACAGAAAGGGTTTAAGACTTCCGGCGACACATCGTTGATTAATCCTATGTCCAGTTTTGATTTACTTGATGCTGCTGAGCAATTAAACATGAAAAACTTCAGACGCGTTTTTATGTCTGGTCAATTACCAGAACAACCAAACAATTCAACATCTACAACAGGTCCATTCAGACCTAATATATGTTAACAAAGCTATCATTGAAAATGTAAAATCCGATGATAATTTACGAGATCTGTATTTGAGACATTACGGAAGAGGAATCAATTTACAAGATCCACACAGAATTTTACCTGATCTTTACATCGAGTCAGGTGAAGCAATCGGTGATATCATTGACAATAATTTTCCAAAAGTTATTGCTGCATGGAGAAAAATAAACCTACCACCAGCTATACTCAAACACAACAGCGACCCATACGGTGGAGGTCGTCATATGTCACCGGGCATGTAAATATTACGTCGACGATCGCAGTCAACCTTGTATGTGATGTAATTGATGGAAGTTATCAAGTAGACCTTGAAAAATCCAGCCAGACCCAGCAGGGATACATTTTATATACATTTACTATGCAAGTGCCTCCTGGATACTTAATTGTATCAGAACGAATTAATCCTGTTTATCTGCACTGTCATAATACGCTATTATCAAGGATACATTTCAAACTTACTGACCAAACCGGACATTTGTTGGATTTGCAAGGAGCATCATTAAATATAAATCTGTATGTGAGATTGTAGATCTTCATCGTAGAACTAGATCTAGGATTTTGTAAAACAAAAAAAATATCTGTCAAATAATTATTGATGAACGCAGGACCAGTCATATAAACTGCAACGAGATGATATTATTACGATTGTTTGTGATCTGAATTATGCACACTTTTGCATTAAATATGATGAACTAAAAAAAATTAGAATACCATTTCTGATTCAGAATAAAAATATTATTATCAGAATAAATCTGATTCTGAATAAATATTATAATCTGAATAAAAATAAATATTATCAGAATAAATCTGATTCTGAATAACTACTATAATCTAAATCTGAGTAAATATTATAATCTTATTTCAGAATAAATATTATCGGAATGAATATGATCTGATTCAGAATGAATATTATAATCTGAATAAATCTTCTGATTCAGATTTTAAATTAAATATTATAATCTGATTCTGCATAAATATTATGATCTGAATAAATATTATGATCTGAATTAATATTATAATCTGATTCTGAATAAATATTACAATCTGAATCTGAGTAAATATTATTATCAGAATTAAACTGATTTTGAATTTGAGTAAATATTCTTTTCAGAATTAAACTGATTCTGAATTTGAGTAATTATTATTATCAGAATTATTCTGATTCTGAATCTGAGTAAATATTATTTTCAGAATTAAACTGATTTTGAATTTGAGTAAATATTATTTTCAGAATTAACCTGATTCTGAATCTGAGTAAATATTATCATCAGAATTATTCTGATTCTGAATCTGAGTAAATATTATTATCAGAATTAAACTGATTTTGAATTTGAGTAAATATTATTTTCAGAATTAACCTGATTCTGAATCTGAGTAAATATTATTATCAGAATTATTCTGATTCTGAATCTGAGTAAATATTATTATCAGAATTAAACTGATTTTGAATTTGAGTGAATATTATTTTCAGAATTAACCTGATTCTGAATCTGAGTAAATATTATTATCAGAATTATCCTGATTCTGAATCTGAGTAAATATTATTATCAGAATTAATATTATAATCTGATTCTGAATAAATATTATAACCTGAATCTGTGTAAATATTATTATCAGAATAAATATTATAATCTGATTCTGAATAAACATTATTATCAGAATAAATATTATAACCTGATTCTAAATAAATAGTATCAGAATAAATATTGTTATCAGAATAAATATTATAATAAGATTCTGAATAAATATTATTATTAGAATGAGTATTATAATCTGATTCAGAATAAATATTATAATCTGATTCAGAATAAATATTATTATCAGAATAAATATAAATATTATTATCAGAATAAATCTGAATCAGGACAAATATTATTATCAGAATAAATATAATCTGATTCAGAATAATTATTATAAATCTGAATCTGAGTAAATATTATAATCTGATTCTGAATAAATATTATAATCTGATTCTGAATAAATATTATAGTCTGATTCTGAATAAATATCATAATCTGATTCTCAGTAAATATTATAATCTGAATAAATATTATAATCTGATTAAATAGTATTAACAGAATAAAAATTAATATTATTAAGATAATAAAAATAAGTATATACTGACTCAGAATAAATACTTTAATCTGATTCTGAATAAATATTATAATCTGAATCTCAGTAAATAGTATAATCTGAATAAATATTATAATCTGATTCTGAATAAATATTATTATCAGAATAAATCTGATTCTGAATAAATATTATAATCTGAATCTCAGTAAATATTATAATCTGAATAAATGATAATCTGATTCTGAATAAATATTATTATCAGAAAAAATCTGATTCAGAATAAATATTATTATCAGAATAAAAATAAATATTATTATCAGTATAAAAAAAAATATTATCAGGAAAAAAAAATATAATCTGATTCAGAATAAATATTATAATCTGAATCAGAATAAATATTATAACCTGAATCTGAGTAAATGTTATAATCTAAAAAAATATTATAATCTGATTCTGAATAAATATTATTATCAGAATAAATATTATTGTCACAATAAATATTATTATCAGAATAAATATTATAATTTGAATAAATATTATAATCTGATTCTGAATAAATATTATTATCAGAATAAATATTATTATCAGAATAAATATTATAATCTAAATAAATATTATAAATCTGATCCTGAATAAATATTATCATCAGAACAAATATTATTATCAGAATAAATATTATAATCTGACTCTGAATAAATATAATTATCATCATAATCTGATTGTGAGTAAATATTATCAAAATAAAATAAATATTTTTTTTTTTTACTATAGTCGAAAATGAATTATCCCCCTTGACGGATTCTTTTTAACATTTATTAGCTGTTACCACAGTCATTTGTGACAGCGCCTTCACTTCACAATTCGTTATTACTTTCACTTTGTTAGTTGTTGTGACAGATCTTTCACTTTCACTATCAGACATAATCTTTCTCAACTGTCCTACGCGAGTATTCACAATCTTTTTTGTTTCGTATTCGTGAGATAATTCTGATCTAATTTTCTCAATCGCTTGTGCGAGTGAAACAAATTCTTTAACCTGCGTGTCATTCACTGTTGCCAAGGATTGCATCATCGACTGCTGAATAGACTTTATGAATCTGTAATCAGCTGGTAATGTATATCTATTTTCGAATCTTCGTTGTTGTAATGATTCAAAATCACAAATAAATTTTTCAGGATTAAGTTGATCAGAAATTTTTATACCGTCATGTTGTAATTTTTCAATCGCAGAAATAATAACATTAATATTTTTGTAATTCATTATATAATAAATATTTATTTAAAATAAAGTAATATTTCTACTACACATAATTATATGGACAGCACAACCCCCATGTGAACCCCTAGATTGCCAAGCGACATTCTAGCAGGTTCAGAGGGTGATACGAAATATTTACAGTATATACAATCTTAATTCTATGGACGGCACAACATACAATCTTAACTATAATAGCATATTCACAGCATTATATTATATCAAGCATATTTGCAGCATTATATCATATCAAGCATATATACAAGTACGGCACAACCCCATGTGAACCCCTAGATTGCCAAACAACATTCTAGCAGGTTCAGAGGGTGACGAAATATTTACAGTATATATAACCTTAATTATATGGACGGCAAACATACATATAATCTTAATTCTATAGACGGCACACACATACAAACGGAGCCTTCTCTACGTTCAACAGATTTCTGCACACCCTCCCCCATCATCAACCCCGGGGAGTGCGAAAGTGCACCCACCACGTGGTGACATGGTGGGAGGGTGTATTTTTCTCTGTTGAAGTTTGAGCATGGGGCGAATCCCCAATGAGATACGGGTTGTATTTCTTATAAGCTCACTAATACTTGGAAATCCAAAAATAGCTTACACAGTGGGCGTGGCTTATTCGCTGTTTGCATTTTTCTTTTTTCTTAATTATTATCCCTGAAAAAAATCTGAAAAACAAAGATAATGTTTCTTAAAAAACCCTCAGAAATATGGTTCATCAGTAAATAAAAAATACAAACTTTACCATTACGTAACAGTTATCTCGCTTCCCCTTGCAAGACAATTACAACAAAATTTAAAGTATTTTCTTGCTTTTCTGAAATTATCAGAGATACTCAAAAGGTGTAAATATCCTTCTGTTACAAATAATACAGCTCCACTGACAGACAGTTAAGTTACAGAATATAACAGTTACTGAATATGACAAAAAATAATCGCGGCAGTCATGTGACATTACGCAGCAACAAGCGGGCCAACTGCTTAATTACATTTCCAGAGAGAGATTTGCTTGACGGAGTTTCTACCTGCATGTGTGTAATACTGAAGTGTTCTTTTTTTTTCGCATTTTTTGAATACGCCGATTTGGATATATTATCTGCGACATATTGTACCGAACGCGCGTGAAGATCAAAATATTTACCAGCCGCATATATGGAATGAAGTATTATTTTTTTCGCCTGTCTCTACATTTACAGATTTAATAGCTTTTGCGCGATTATTACCACCGCCAGTATTTCCAAACTTGCAATTCTGACTCTGTGTAACAGCTCGTGAATTATTTAAAGAGTTATCCATTGGATCTGAATTAATATGATCGATCACAAGTGCATCTTTGATCAATCCATAATAACATTCGTAGACAAACCTATGACAAAGATATATTCTTTCCAACAGGAAAACTAAGATAGCAACTAACATTATTAACAGTACCGACTGTTAGTTTTTAATCGACAGTGCCTGATTGCACCATCACGAGATGCTTCGTAATTCTTGACGATGTGATGTGTTGCAAATTCATTTTGCTCCATTTATATAATGATATTATTTGTCTATATTATTATTTTAAAATCTGGCTAGATAGTTTCTTTAGGGAGATTCGTTACTGACGCCATCAGCGTTATTTTTTTTATCATAATATCGTTTCAGCTGTCTGTATTATTACCACAGCATTGCACACACAACTGAGTTTCTCCTCTGACACCAACACCACACTTCAAACACGGTTTTGGTCCTAGACTATCTCGACGAAACTTTGCATGTGATATGCACATAATTCATTTACGCAATCTTATATATATATATATATATATATATATATATATATATATATATATATACATGCTTATACTTCAATTTAAATATATATTTGCCTTAATTATAATGTGAAGGAGTTTGAGAGATTATCTGCAATCTAGCCTTCTAATGCCAGATTCGATCTTGACAAATTGTCGAAACCTAATTTAGTTTTTCGATGCACGATTTGGCTTTAACGAATAGGTATATAACTGATCGTATCCGTGAAACCAAGAAGGAATTTCGCGACGATGGCGCGGCTCATGTGTGGTCAACATTCAGAATCATGAGCAACACCAAAAGTGTTGTCGATGCTAGAATAAATGACGAGCGAGCAGCAAGGATTATTAACTATCTCGACAATCAAAGATATTTTATTCTACTAAAAATTATTGTAGAGACAGAGGACGACACGTGGATTATCCGTGACTTACGTGACCCTGTTCGACTTCACACTGAAACTATTGTAAGTTCAATAAAAATTCCAAATCTGGAGTGTTGACTGGTATTGACAAACCATATTATGAAAGAGCGTATTCTGTGACTGCAGTTGTTTATGCGATATATCCGCTAAATGATAAACCTAGTGTTGATAATCTCAAACCGATGACACTGTCGAGGCTAAATTGTGCAGCTGAGTGAGTTACAGAACACTTCACAAACGCGATAAGTGGAAACGGTTTAACAGATTTAAGACGTAAAAAAAAAGGAGTGGGCAGAAACAGTTAAAGATTCCGGAGCGTCTATCAGTGACGTTGCTGAGCTGGGAAAGAAACTAAAATTTCCGATTACGGTGAAAACACTAACCGGAGAGATTTTATACAATTCGAAATATGAATCAAGAGGAGTTCCGATAGAGATTATTGATGATAACGCACATGCATGGACATCGGCCGTAACAATATTTCCACGAGATAGAACTGTTAAATTTTATAATGATTATATGTTTGATTTTATCAGAAGTATCAGCAAGAGTGACCCTGTGTCCGTGTGGTTATTTCAAAGTTAAGAATCTGTCTACTATGATCAGTTTTTACGGCCTAATGGAGACATTTATGGTGCAGAATCTCTCCACGAGGAATTGAAAAATCTTGCTTTGAAATATACCAATAATGCTGAACAAATACTGAGTAATTGTTTTACCGTTCCGTCAGTTGCTGCTCACTTTGCTCAGGAGAAAAATTAATGGTCACCGACAAGATCGGAATTTCTCAAAGATGTGCAGCTACGATGCGTCGAATACGGACACGGCGGATTGTGGAATATTAAATACGATTGTAAGGATGTTGTCTCAGTTGATACGATTGCATGTTATCCTGGAAGTTTTCTTGGATACGGAGAGTGTTCTGAATACTTTAAGAGATTTGGACATCCGACACAAGAGATGACCAGAGTTGCGATACATGGACCACTGCCAGATTTTGATTTGATCGGATTCACCTGTATAGAGTAGTTTTCGTTTAAGGAAAATCTCGATCCGATTACTTATGCTTGGTTTGGCCGTCATTTCTCAGAAAAATATTGGGCTTCAATAGTACTATTACGATATATCCTTGATAATAAAATTTTAATATCGTTGGTTGTAAGTGAAGCGATAATATCGTATCATTGACAAAAACAAATCTGGTTACCAAAACCGAATGAAATAATAACCGATAATCCCGACGAAATTGAATATGAAAATAAACTTGCAAAGGATCTCGGCAGAAAAATAATCGGTAAGTTTACTCAGGGTAGTTCACGTGATCATAAACGGCATTGTACAAGATTAATCATCGACAATGCCGAACTCGATTTTATAATTGCTGATGCAACAAAGAAAGGCACATTTATAAACCGGAATAATGCTTATTTGTTGGATGGAACAAAATTAGGTACAATTGTGAGCTATATTGATGGAGAGTCACCGCAGTTTACTCATTTAAGATCTTCGATGTTAGTATATTTTTCGATAAGTTTATTATTGATGATAAACAGATTTCCTGGTACGGCGGTTAGAGTTGCCACAGATTCATTTTATATCAATAAAAATATGCGAATTTGCTAAAACAATTACATATCGGCGCTGGTGCATCATGGGGCGAATGGGGAATAAAACGAGAAAAGATGCTTAGTTATTCTGAATCTGCCGGCGTTGAAATTAAGGGGATATATTACAAGAATAATAATAAAGTATCAGATATCATCAGCACCATCGGTATATGATCCTGTGGCCAGACATAAAACCGTTTATCTTAATGGGTAAGGTGGTTCTGGTAAATTGAATTGAATTATTTGTGAACAAGTGTTCAGATGTTATTGTTTTGACACTCACCCATAGACTCGCCAGAGAAATGAATGAACAAGGAGTAAGATCTCAAACTTATAGTTTCTTTAGATGGTGCGGAGACGCATGGACTCATGAACGAATGGGTGAAAAATACATTCCTAAAACTATTATTTGGGATGAAATTTGTACGGTATCGTTGTAAGTATTAAAAATATTTCTTGACTGGTTGTTGACGAAAAATGCTGCCGTGATTATGTGTGGTGATCGTGGTCAACCGCCACCTTTTGTTGCACAGTTTCTGCATGAATGGTTAAAAATGTTCATAGATTATTATGAGGAGATAACTGATGATCATAGAGCTATTGGTGAACCACTGAAAGAGCTTAAAAAGTTAATCAGACTACAGTCGGATAAAATACAGTGTGAGATATTGCGTGAAGTAATTCCAGAAACTCCTATGACTGATTTTTGGAATTTATGGGGGCCTGATGCTTTGATAGTTGCGAATAGAAAGATAGTTCTTGATACACTTCAAAAACAATTATTTCTGTTACAAAAACAATTATTTCTGTTACATAAAGAAATATTTTCAAATCTACCTGTACCATTATGTTATCGCCCAGCAGATACTCGACGACAGAATATCGATGTTAAAATTGCAGGTTGTGGTGATAAACAAAATCTTTTGTTAAATATTGTTTTAGTTCCTGTCAGTGCTGTTGAGAGGACGTTAACGATGGACAAAACTCCATGGACACTAGGATACGCTATAATGATTCATTTTTCACAAGGATTAACTATTTCTGATACGAATATTAATTATTGATAATCGTATTGAATGGTCAAATTTAGTATGTCTCGCAGAGTTTGGAGTCAGAAGAATATCTCAGCTGCGGAGGGTTATCATAGACTTCACAAAAAATAATAGCGACACCAATGATGACGTTAACAACGAAGTTGTCAAGAAAGAATTATTTGGTTATTATCAATGTGGCAAAACAAATAATCGCAACTTTGATCTCGATGCTGAATTTATTATAACACTGAAACAACGACAGAATAATCATTGTGCGAGCTGTAACACAGTAATGTTGCGGCAGTATTCGAATAATAATCCAAGACAGTTTACCGTGGATAGAATTAATAGTGGCCTTGGTCACACACGCGAGAATGTGATGCTGACCTGTCTTGAATGTAATCGACGTCGAGGAGCCAGTTCACAGAAGTGAAGGTGGTGGTAACTGTGTGTCTTCAGGAATTACTTGTAATTGTTCACGTACAAATCCACGTTGAGGAGCTGTTGAATCTAGTCTGTAGATTACAGGTCTACCCGTTGATCTTACCACGCCTTAAATGTATGTGTGGTCACACTCCAAATAGGATCAGTTGCTCTTTTTTTTACCACCTTCAAGTTCACCAGGTTCATATAAATATCGTACAGTCACATCACCTAGTACTGGTTGTTTTGAGAAGGAGTCATGTCGTTGTGTTGGTATATATTTCTTTGTGATTGCTTTGGTAGGCTTCATAGAAGTTGCACGAGTAATTTCATTATTTAACGCAGCTATCACGCTTGGTAGTCTTGCAACCCATTCAAAAGATGTCTTGTCTTTCTGAACATTATTCAGAGATATTTCCTGCGCATACTGATATCCAAATAACCACTCAGCAAGTGTTCGATTAATCATTCAACAATTGCTTGATCGCAATGAATTGCGGTGTGTCCTCGTCTGATTTTAACGTTATGTTTTTTCATCAGAGATGATACTGCACTAAGAAATTCTTTGCCAGGATCACTCTGTAGCAGCTGTGGCCATTGTAGGCCCCCACGTTGATAAATTCGTTCAAACGCAGATGCAACTTCAGTTGCTGTTTTAGTTTACAGCGGTTCTGCTTCTTTATATCTACTTGCAACGTCAACAACAGTCAACGCGTATTTGTATGTGCGTGATTGACGTCTACTAGTTTTAATAGTATCATGTGGTAAAAACAAAATGTATGCTTGATGACCTTCCGTGGGAGTGCTGACATTAAAATGTGCATACTGAATTTGTTTAGGTGGTGGTAGATAATTTACCACATTGCCTGTCGTGCTAACCAATTTGCAGCAACAGAACGTGAGACATTCGCCGCATCAGTAAGTTTACTAATTGCTGCTCCACCCCGCCAATATCCTCTTGGGCTATAATAAATAGATTCCATTGTATAATAACAATCAGTTGATTAATTACCGGTCGCTAGCACTAGTTTACCTTTCATCGCAGATCTTACTGGAAAGCTAGCAAATTTTTCTCTGAGAGATTTATTTTTTATGAAATATAACGAATGAATCAACTTCACATCTGTAATATGTCGTTGTTGTAGATCTGGATTTTTATACTCAACATCATGAGCGTGATACGCTTGATCAATCACATTTATTGGATACTCTCCAGGTCTTGGTTGGTCTCCTTCGTCACGTCGGATATCAAGTCGAGTTCAAGGACCACAGTAATTATACCCAGGAATATGTTTTCTCCTGGGTATTTAGCCCATGGAGTCCCTGGTAATTTTCCTAGTGAAGCATTTCACATACTTGCCTGTAAGTGCACGCTTTTTATTTTTTGTTATTATTGTTGTTAATCCACTGGTGGGGGTGGGTGCTCTGCATCGAACGCAATATAAATTCATATTATTTATTATATTTGTACAACATGGACATCATTGATTTCTCAGCGACACGAAAAAAGAGCCAGTCAAACATCATCCAGCGCTACCACATTCTATCAGAGCAATTATACTTGGCTCATCTTGATGTGGTAAGACGCAATTGTTGCTTAATCTGATAATGAGATTGCTCAAGTGGGATAAGTTATATTTAGTCTCACCATCCGTAGACGATCAGCGATGTTACGACGTGCTTAAAGATTTTAATGAAAATGCAAAATTCTTGGATGAAGACGGTAATGATATTATTAATTTTATCACCGATATTGATGAAGCCCCATCTGTGGATGACCTAGATGGATTTATTAATAATGTCGTAGTGTATGATGATGTGGTGCTGAACAAACAATCAAATCCAGCTCGGATATTTTCCAGAGGTTGACACAAAAGTACTGACGTGATTTATGTTACTCAGCGATATACACAAATTCCTAAAGTGATCAGAGATAACTGCAATATTTTAGTTGTGTTTAATGGAGTCGATACACATAGTCTGCGAAACATTCATCAGACTTGGTGTTCAGGGGATATGGACATGAATAAGTACAGAAACTCCTTTTCAAATGCACAAGCTACCCCACACGGATTTATCACGATAAATTTACATGACCCCAGATATCGTGTAGGTCATGATAAAAGTTTCGGTTGAAAGACAGCAATAGAGAGTGTGACGACCAACAGTGAGTGTTCTTTTAAGTAAACCAACACGCACAAAAATATGAAAACACAAGCGTAAAAAATAAAGTAACAAAATGAGTTAACCCAATTATAGAAATCTCGGTCGGTTAGAGGCTTGGTGTGGCGTTATTCACCTTGTATTTTCAGCCTTTGTAGGAACCTTTTTTTTCGCGAACGTACTCTTCTAAACAAGTGGTCTGTTCACCCTCTGTGCTGCTGATTTCTTATGCAGTTTTCGTTCAGTCAATTAATTTTTTTAAAACATGAACTGTTTTTATTCCATTGGAATGTTAACCTTTGACCTTTTGTTTAATTCTATTTTTACCTTTTACCAGCGAAGAGGAGTTTTATGGATCAAGTCCTATTCTTCGTTGAGCACACAAAGATGCTAAAGTATATGTATTGCACATGCTATTAGATTATATTGGAACTAAAATCCATTTGCACTATACCAATGAAGTTGATAGACGTCAGTCTTAAAAAAAAAAAATTAACAGAAACCTAATATTCGAAGTTTAAGATTGAGGTATTTAATTTTATTTATTTTTCATTTCTGATACATAATAACGTAATAAAAAGTTGTTTTACTTGTTCGCTTAAGTTTTAGGATGTAATTATTTTAGTCGAGAAGCTACTTGTAAACAAAAGTAGCATATACTTTTATTCAATAATTTAAATTTTTTCAACCACGTGAAATGTAAACAGAAAACATGTTTATGAATATTTTTAAAAGCGATTAGTCCTTAGATTTATGATTACCTATTGTAAATGATTGCAACGTTTTATTCTTCAAAATACTACCATAAAACCATTGTTAAAATTTTATTATTCTCTAACAAGTGTACATGCAAGAGATTATCGAGTGTACCTCATATAGAGTAATTATATCGGAATTGAATCACTTTCCTTAACGAGATTGAGATTATTGATCCCAAATTAATATAAGCACTCTATTGTGGATAAATGAAAAGCACTAGCAAACATACATTGACAAACATATAAGAAACTTCATTAAAAAATTGC